>JAMWEH010000158.1:0-43295 GCA_024721245.1 Mitragyna speciosa | reverse complement strand
TTTTAATTATTTGAATTTAGAAAATGACTCTAAAAATACTTCTCAATATACATATATATATGTATATAATTATGCAGCTAGGTCATGGGTAGGATAAGAATTCAAAGAATATAGCAATATTAGCCAGTCAATTATTGAATATAGAGGGAATAAGTTTGGGTAATCACATACACTCTAGTCCTATGAGGAATACTAATAATAAGTGTAATTGCTGGAAGATATCCAGACTATATTGTTGTGGTTTAGGTGAAAGAAGGAGAGTGAATGGCTCTTGCTAATGAGGCTATCCATCCAAATATCAAGCAATCAAGACAATTGGTAATAAAGGAACGAGATACTGTACGTAAGTAAGGTGCCGTTTGGTAAAACTGAAATCTGAAATCTGAAGTCTGAAGTCTGAAATTTAAGTGCTGAAAGTATTAAGTTGCTGAATTAATAAAGTTTACCTGTTTGATAATTAACTGAACATATGCACTGAATTTAAATATCTCCCTCATAAATATAATTATTTTATCTTAAAAATTTAAAATAATTTATTAATAATGTATATGAGAAGGCAAGATATTGTTAGAGGATAAGTGTATTTATGTGTGTGAGAGAAAGTATGTATATATATGTAAAAATGTATGTAAGTATATGCACGTGTATATGAGAGATAGAAAGTGTATATGTGAAAGTATGCGTGTGTATATGTGTGTGTAAAAATGTATGTGCAAGAAAGTATGTACATGTGTGTAAGAGAAACTGTGTAGGAGAGAGAGAATGTGTGTGTATATGTGTGAGAGAGAGGAAGGGAGGGAGAGAGAATATGTGTATTTGTGTGAAAATGTATGTGTGTGTGCGTGCGTGCTGTGTGTGTGTGAGAGAGAGAGAGAGAGGGAGAGAGAGAGAAGTGTGTGTGTGTGTGAGAGAGAGAGAGAGAAGAGATTGTGCATGTGATAAAGAGTATGTATATGTGTGTGCATAGGTGAGTGTGTGAGAGTGAGTGTGTGTATGTGTGTGTGTAATAGGGGAAGGGAAAGAGTATCAAAATTCAGCAAATTAAGTGAAAATTTTTCACTTAAAATTTTGTATACAAATTAAATAAGTGCTTAATATATTAAGTGATAAAGGAATTTCGTTATCAAACGCACTGAATTCAAAAAGCTCTTAATACATTAATTTTCAGCATTAAGTGGTGTTATCAAACACCTCCTGAGTCACAAACTTATGCGAAGAATGTCGAAAGACTTTAAGAATGACCGAGGGAGGTGAAGGTACGACAAAAGAATCTTGGGCTAGATTTTTAGCCTTGACTTAAACTGATCAACGGGATTTAGAAAATATTGAATATATTTTATCATAGTTTTGAGATAAAACTGTCTAAAATAAAATCAAGTACTAACTTTGCTGCCAAATTAGTATGATCCTCAGAAAATAAGAAGGAAACACCGATAGTCTAGAAAGTTATTTTGGATTTGCATAAATTGGGCTAGACTTGATTTAAGAGGTTTGAGGGACATATAGCTATTTCTAGTAGTCTCTTGCGATTTGAATAAGGCCATGAGATAATACGTTGAAGTGGTGATCTATTTGGACTACTAAGCTGCCAAATGAATAACTTATTTACTGTGCTATAAAAGAAAAAATTTATACACTTATGCTTGATTCTTGCCTAAATATATAAAACTATATACATATGATCCTTTGGGTATGTTATATGAGCACTTGTTCCATGCAAATTATTTTTGGACACACTCAAGAAATATTTTATTTTAGGATGGAATCAAGGAGACCTTGTAAAGCTAAAGTTGAACATCAACAAGACAAAACATCTAACAGGGCTTAATCTAAACAAGGTAATAGAATAGGGAATGAAATTGGAGCCCAAGTAGCTATTGACTTAACAATAATGACTCAATATTCTGAGAGATAGGAAGCCCGCAAGTACAAGAACCAATTTACCAACCTTTAGATGCCCCATTTAGTCACACCCATCTAGGTGAAGATATAGCTCTTGAACCTTTTTAAAAGTTTAGGACACCCAAGTTGCGGCAGATCCTGACCCGGAGTAGGCTAAGAGCGGCAACTATCTATGCTACCCTAAAATATTTCGACGAAAGGTAGTTCACTTTAGTCGTGTTTTAATTTGAAGGAGCAACCCAGTCATGGTAGACTATGATTTGAAATGAATGGAGTAGAGAAGGTATGCCTTAGATTTGGGCAAATTCTACTAGAGGGTTTAGTAACAAATTCATACTTCTCATAGTACAAGCGAAATGAGAAGATGAATTTATGCATCTGCGACAAGTAGAAGGGAGTGTGGCTGAATACGAGGTACAGTACATTCAACTTTTAAAGTTTGCTCTTGAGATGGTGCAGACCGATTAGGAACGAAAGAAGCAATATATTAAAGACCTAACTTTAGAAATTTAGAAGACCTTGGCAGACACAAGGTTTGAGACATTCGCGAAAGCCTTTGAGAGGACTCAACAAGTTGAGAATGTCAAACATCAACTAAAAGTTTATCAAGCTCATAAAGAGATTGGAACTAAGAAGAAATGTGCCATCTAAAAAGATTGAGATATACTTAAAAATAGATAAATAAATAAATAAATAATCTCAACAATCTTTTCATGAATTCAGGGAAAAGCTATGGGAGTCTTTGAAACTAGACAACTTGCACCCATTCTTAGGAATGTATATATTATAGTAAACTCAATCATAGAGAAACTGAATGTTGCAGGTGAACTAAGAAATAATTTAGATGTGCGAGTAAAGGACATTGGGCAAATGATTGTGCAAGGTTCAAGAGGAAGTAGGCTTGTGTCAATGTCAAAGAGAACCTATTTAAGGAAAGCCAGAGGAAACTGGGGATGTACAAAAGTCTCTACAAAAGTTTGTGCAATAGATAGAAGGAGTATTTCTAAAATCCTCAATGTGAAAAGTATATATTTGTGTATATACCATCTACACCTTTTACTAAGTACCTTGAGTGTTGATAAGTCTTGAGCCTATGCCTTCTTTTTGCGACCTCTAATTTTTGTACAATATTAAAATGAAAACTGCTAATTGTTATGTTTGATGAAGGTTAACAATTCTACTAGAGATTGCTTGATATTCCTAAATTCTTTTAAGCATTCTAATCCCTAGTTTTGGAAAAAGAAATTATGATAAATCATATAATCTTGTTAACTTGGTTGAAATGATCTTATATTTGAAAAAAAAAATTCTATTTATCAAGCCCACATAAACTGTAAAACTAAGATAACCAAATTTTTGTACCATCTAAAAAGAGAGATGAAATTTGTGAGGAACTGCTGCTAGAAATAACACCAACTTCGAAATGTGTTATACCATGGAGCCATAAATGAGTTAAAGGTGTCAAAATGTGTGATTGCGAAGAGTGGTAGTATTTGTCAAATTAAGCCACAACAAGGTATTACCAGTATGTGTAAGAGAAGGTCATTATTAGGATTGTGTTTATACTTGAAGTAGTCATCTTTACACTTGAAGTAGCCCCGATGACGTAGTTGGCATGCCATGTGATTTAATTAATTCCTTTATAATATTCATAGACTTGACATACTAAGCCTTTTGATCCTAACTAGATCAATTCATAGTAATATTATGATATTTAGGGTTACTTGAAGTCATGTTAGAACATAAAGAATATTTGGAAATGGTTTCGCGGACAGTAAGTAAATATGGGTTACATGTTAAGCCTTCTAAATGAAAAAATTTTACCAAAGGAAAATATCATTCTTATCACATAATTGTTGAAGAAAAATATCATGGTAGAACGCTCAAGGGTAGAGGCGATAGAGACTTGGAAGTGACCTAAAACCATAACCACAAGATGGGATTTTGTACCATTGGCTATATATTACTGGAGATTTGTTAATGATTTATTAAAATTACTAGGCTTTTAACTTGGTGTATTGACCTCATAATTCATATGAAAGTGCCAGTCACCCATTTATTGGAATGGAATAGTTGAAAGAAAACTCTTAGGCTTCAATTGAGTTCTGTGGGTTGAAGAAGCATATGAAAAAGTTAAGCTAATCTGGCAAAGAATACAAACTGCCCAGAGTAGATAGAAAAGTTACGCAGATATTAGAAGAAAGAATTTGGAGTTTACAGCAGGGGATCAAGTATTTCTCAAAGTATCTCCTTACAAAGGAATTATTCGACATCAGCGAGGAAAATTGAGCCCAAGATATGTTGACCGTTCAAAATAACCCAACGACTCAGGATAGTGGCATATCGATTGAAATTGCCAACATCAATGTCTAGAGTGCACGATATTCTCCATGTGTCGCTGTTAAAGAAATATCAATTGGACCCAGAACATGTCACGCAACATGAAGAGTTAGAATTATGAGATGATCTCTCCTATGAACAAAAACTGATAAAAATACTAGAACGAGAGATCAAGGTACTAAGAAATAAGGAGATACTGTAGGTAAAAGTATTATAGCAACGCCAGGGAATAGAAGGAGCTACATGGCAACTGAAAAAGGAAATATAGGCACAGTACCCGAGCTCTTCATAAACTCAGGTGAAAATTTCGAGGACGAAATTCTTTTAAGGAGAGAGGAATATAAAGGCTCGTTACTAATTTATTAAATACTTGTAGTTTTATTATTTAACCTTTTAGTTAAGTTGTTTATATACAACTACCAAACTTAATAGACATTGTAGCCTTAGTATTCAATTACACAAAATTAGTGGACAGATTTACATACTTGAAAGATTTAGCACCCAATGGTGATTATACAAGTAACTTACCGAAACTACGGTCGTTCACAATGACCCTTAGATTTTAATCGTGTAACCATTTGTTCATTTATTTGTGTCTTCATATTATTAATATTAAGATTAGCTTGGATAGGTAATATTGGCAGTTGAATTGGCAAAATTATTTCACTAGGTTATTGCACTTGAAATATTGAGATCAAGAGAATTAGTGTAAATTATGTTCGTGTATAATTACATGGGTAATGTGCGAAATAATTAGATTAACATGATGAGATGTTAGATATATTTTTGAAAAGTTAAAAAAAAATGAAGAATGGTAGGTGGATTAGCTCGGCTTGGGCAAATTGCCAAGCCAAGCAGGTGGTGTCAACATTTTGGGTGATAGTCAGCAAGCTAATAGCCGAGTCATGGCCAGCCTTTTGACAAATTAAGACCACCTGAAAACAAAAGAAAGTATCAGCAATAGGGGGTAATATAAGTCAGCAATAGTGGATTGCAAGCAAACAATAGAAAAGAAAGGAATTAACCCAACTAAAGGAGGTAAATTTTCTTAAACATTTGAGCATATTTATAAGCTATTAAACTAGTGTCATTGAGTATTTGGTGGATAAAGAATGAAATTATAGCTGGGAGTTCCGGAAAAATCCAAATTTGTGAGCCTTGATCATGAGAACTTTCATATGTTGGTAACTTGAAAGTAGAATGTATTGTAGTGGAATTTTGACAAGGTTATGAGTAGAATCAGGTTGTGATTCCCATTCAAAACTTATTGTATGTTGAGTCTAGTTTAAAATGGTAAATTTTTTTTGATTTTTCATTGAATATAACGTGAGATATGTCGGATGTAATGAACTATGGTTGATGAAGTCGTGTGGCTGTTATGTTGGACCAGTTTTGGAAAATCAGTCATAACTTGGTGTAGGAGCATTGAAACGAGGTGATTCTTGTTGAGTTAGAAACTAGATTCATAGGGATTTAAAAATATATAAATCATGCACCAAATTTCTTTGTAAATTAATGGCAGAAATTATGTAAATTGGGCTGAAAATTCGATATTGCATAAACAGGTTTGGTGAACAGCTAATATTAGGCAAGATTTTGAACTTGTTATTGTCGGAGTTTGGGTTTATGCTCTTCACAAAATTTGTATATTGTGTAATGGAGTTTTCATCCATGTAAGCAGCACAATCTGATTCTATGTGTATTAACTCCAAAAGTAACACAAACTTGGCTGGACACCCAACCTGCATGAACAGGATTAGTGCAACACCAAATTGTAGACTAATTTTGAACCTGTTCTTGTTGGAATTTGACTTGATGATCTTCACAAAAGTTGTAGTCCTCAATCTCTATTTTCCAACCATATAAACCATGACTCTTGATTCTTTGTATATTGAATGCAGCATTCAATGAAATTAGGCAAGAAAATCAAACCTGCATAACGGGGTTGATGATGTGTCCAGTTGTGGCTTAAATTTTCACCTGTTATGGTGGCAATCTGAATTTGTCTTCTTCATGAAAGTTATTGTCCTTAAATACTAGTTTCCATACCTATAAATTGTGAAGCAATTAAGGTTTTCTACCAAAAGTTATGCTCGATTGAATCTAGACACTTTTGATGACTATAACCTGAACGTTGACAATCGAGGAACTGCTTTGTGATTGAGATTTAGTAAGGTTAGAATTGGATTTGGAATTGGATGTCTTCATGAAAAATGTTTTAAATTGAGTCTAGTTTACATGGGTAGTGAGTTTGTGAAATTTAGTGAAGTAAAAATAGAATTAGACACGTGTATACAAGTTCCTCTTGTGAGAAACCCTAAATTTTATTATTTGTTTATTCACCTCAAGTTGATAGTTGATTATATTGCCTTCCAATGATAGGTGATTTGGGCAATTTCAGTAGCGAGCATTTGGAGAACCTCTAATCTTGACATAAAAGTGAGTGTCCTAAAATTATTTTTATTTATTAATATTATTTTCTATGAAAATCATGCGACTTATTGGAAAACTAACTGTTTGACTTATTATACTTGACGTGATATTGTACTTGTTGATTGTGCCAGAATTTGCTATGAACCCAGTTGTGTACTTTGTCACACTGGAAAGTACTTGTTCTTGTAAAATGTACTTGTACTTGTGCATGTGTACTTGATTTGGGCCCGCCTTGTGCATGTCCACTTTGGCTAAGCCAGCAGCGGGCATGGTCACCAACTATTGGTAGCCTTGGCATCTCGGCACCCACTGGCCTGCAAGGACATTTCGTAGGTTAAGGGCGTGTACAGAAAAGTACTTAGGTGACTCTCGAGATTACCAACCGGCATGATGTGGCCACGTAATAAATATTGGCATGCAAGACTTGAGAATTATTGGACTTTTACCATGGTATCGTAAGTGACTAGTTCTCAAATGACACTCGAAATACTCTCGAGCTGTGCTTAACTTGGTTCATCAGTATTCTTCATTGTTTATTTGTTGAATTTGTTATTATTAGATCTAGATGAGTCAGTTGTTACTCTTGTGTGTTACCTCATTTTAAAATAAATATTTTGACAAGGTATTTGAAATGATTTTATAAATGGACCTCACTGGGTTTCGAGCTCACCCTGCGATATTTATTTTCCTTACACGCGGTTAGCACGTGATAGAGTGGTGAGATTGGGTACTTGTAATACCATAGGCTCATTATGGTAGTGTAAATTTGACGCCTAGATGGCTCGCACTTGTAATTATTTTGGATTTTGTAATCATATGTTAACTTTATCTATTTCGAAGGTGTGACTAGTGAGTCCTGACGAGAGCTAGGCAGGTGCACAGTTAGAATATGGTGAGTGTCCTGGTTGGGTCATCACAGTGCATGAAAAGCTATAGATGTGGTTATTCCTTTCCAATTTTATGTCAATTGTTCCTCGTGCAAATAGTTTTTCTTCAATAAGTACACCATCCAAATAATGATAGTTACATATTACAATTTTGGTGTCACTCCCCGTGATACATTGTAATTAGGCTTCATTTGGTTTATGCGAAAGTAAAGTTGACTTGGAATATGAGTCCTCAGAATGTTATTTCATGAAAAGGTATTTATTTATTATATTTGGATATTACGAAGAATCTTGACAGAAAAATTATGTAGATTCTAATTCTAATATTTTGTTTGGAATAACGTAACATGGAATTTAATTTAATTTTCACCAAATTTTTAAAAATATCTCTACAAATATAGGGTGAATTTTTTTTTATTTTTAATCTATATTTAGAATTTTAATTATATTTAATAGAATAAGTAATAAGCATAACGGAAAAATAAACGATTAATGCTAATTATAAACACACTATCGTATGCTACGCACTATGCATACATACCCACATAAACATAGTATTTCTTTAAGTTCAGACACGCACTTTCTCTCTCTTGTGTACGTATGCACATACATAAATTATTTTCTTCTCTCACACACTTGCACACACTCTCTCTTTCATATAACCATTTTTACACACACTCTTTCCGTCACATCGATGCACTTATGTTCTCTCTCATACAAACGCACATGAACAAACTTTTTCTCTCACACATGTGCAATTCCTAAATTGTTTTATCTTTCTAAAATAAAATATTATATTTACACAGTGAAAATTTTAAGTCTAGTGTTTAAATTCAGTTTATTTTCGAAATATAATTTTATCAATTTAATAATTTAATATTTGCAATTCTTGAATTTTTAATTCAAGATTTCAAACTTCACATTTTAGTTCTATCAAATGAGCTTAATCTCTAAGAAAAACTTGTTCTTTGCTTGCAAATCATGGGCTCTAAAGATGCCAAACTTATTTCAAAATCTTATTTGGGTACCAATAGCTAGTACCTGTAAGGTAATAAGGGGAGTAACGTAGCGAAAAATTTAAAAATTTATTACTTTAGCCATAGATCTCTTTGCTGTAATCTATACGATTAAAGGGTGTTTAACATGAATATTTCAAGGATAGAAGGTTTCTATGTTTCAAAGGGCAAGATCCTATTCGATGAAGGTGTTGATCTACCATGAAAAACTCTCCAAGTGTCGAGCCTACAACGGTATCTACACGAATACGATCTTTAGGAACCTTTGGGCTTACTTGCCTTACCTTTTGAGTGCTAGCACCCTTGAATATCATGAAGAACACAAGGACATAGTTCCTTCACTTCCTTGCCTTGCATTTCCTTTTGAGTGCTAGCACCCTTGAAACTCTTTCAAGTCATACTTTCACTTTTGCGCAAAAGATTCTTTAAGTTATATTTCAACAACTGGCCAATCCGAGATATACTCTCCTTTAATAAGGAGTGATGAATCCTATATTGATTACTCACTATCCTTCCGTGTTTCATACTATACCCAATCTCTATCGTATGGGCTACTCTTTTACGAGCACCAAGTAATAGAGTCAAAGCATAGCAATCTACAATCAAGATATCATGGTAATCTCGAGTCTAAGGATCACTTACACCATTGCCATTAAGAGTATAATTCATTAGTACTATGAATAGTAACTCTTGGCGGATTAATCCAATGAACTTGTTCTCTAACAAGCATCCACATACCAGCTTAGGTATTGCACACCATAGTTGACGAGATCAACTACTACTTACCATAAGTAGAGGCAAAGTATGTGCTAGTCTTTCCATATTAATGATATCCAATCTCATTAACACTACGACTAAAGATATTTAAGAATATAACTTTATATGTAATAAGAGTCTCATTATTGTAACGGTTACAATATCTTATACATAGTTAATATTCTATGAACTTTATCAAATAAACAAGTAATATAAATAACTAGTATTAAATAACAAAGAAAATGCCACATATATAAGTATAATATGAAATAAGTGTAATATAAAAATCTCAAAAACTAACTTGCACTAAAACCAATCACCTATAGGTTTTAGGCTGTAAACATGACTGTCATGCCTATTCTGGGACAAGGCCATGGTGAAAGAATTAGTGACACTAACATTATGGGAACTTCTCTATCTTTTCATCATTTGTACCAAACTATTTCCACAAATAGATGGTGGCACCTAAATACACTTTAGGATCATGGATGAGACTTTAGTTCCTAAATTATGTGATGACACGATTGTTTCATAAAACAATGGAAGGAACTATTCTTTGTCCAACGAAGAATCCCTTGATCCATAGTAACTTCTAAAGCTATCATATACTCACCTTTGTTGTAGAATATGTTGTAGTGTCTAGGATAAAATGCTTTTATCCACTACAGTTCAACGTGAACACCGATTCATGCCATGATTTACTTATCATCCCTATTAGATTAAAAGCTTTTATCTTTAAATCTACACACTTCCTAAGTGTGATGTCCATAGTCAAGAATAGTCTTTCAGTGCTTCTTGAGTACTTAAGAATATTCTTTGATAACCATCTAGTGACACTCACCAGAATTGCTCGTAACACTTAAATCTAGAAGACCTCGGGTCTCATACATAGGATAGCATATACAATGAAACTTATTGTAAAAACATACGGGATCTATTAATGCTATCAATCTCAACAAGTGTCAAAGACACATTTCTCTTGAAAGAGTAATCTCCTATCACATAGGTAAAACCCCTTCTTCGATTGCACTATGCTAAACCCTTTAGCATCTAGCCTATGTACTTGGATCTAGTGAGACCAAGCAACCTCTTGGATCTATCTATATAGATCTTAATTCCCAGATTAGAGATTGTCTCTTCTTTGAGAAATTCTTGGACAACCAAACATTTACCTTTAAAGTATATTGTTTCCTATCAATGATATGTCATCTACATATGATATCAAGAAAACAATAATGCTCCTACTCGACTTTGTTTTTACACAAAACTTGTCTTTATTTTTGAGAAAATCAAACTCTTTGATTATCTCATAAAAAAAAATGCTCCAACACCTTGACACTTGCAAGAGTCCATGAATGAGCCCTTAAAGCTTGCACATCATATGACTATCACTAGAAGTGAAGACCCAAGGAATATGTCATATACATACATTTTAGTTCCCATTAAGGGATGGGGTCTTTATATCCATTCGACATAGCCATAATAGTAGCTATTGCAAGCAAAATCTTAAATGGATTTAAGCATGGCTATTGGTGAAAAGGTTTCTTTCAAAGTCAAACCTTTGAATTGAATCCCTTTCCATTAACCTTGCTTTATAGGCAAATATGTTACCATCCATGTCAGTCTTTCTTTTAAAGACCTACTTGCACCTTATGGGTTTTATCTCTTTAAGTGATTTGAGCAAGGTGTACACCTTGTTTTTGTACACAGAATCCATTTTGAATTTTATGACATCTTGCCACGTCAAGGAGTCTACATTAGACAAAGTCTCTTCATGACTAGTAGGTTTGTCATCATATATGACTAGTACATTTTTGCTCTTGCTAACGAGAAATAATTTCTCAGGAGTATAACATATTCTACCTGTTTTTTTGAAGATTTTGTATACTTTGAGCTTCTGTTGCTCCTCATCAATATGTGGCATAAGCTCTAGTTCCAACTATTGACTATGTCAGCTTGCTGTTCTTGAACTTTCAAATTCTATCTTGCTCCCACTGTCTCTTTTAAGAACAAACTCTTATTCAAGAAAAAACATTTCTTGAGACAAACATTTTTCTCAAGGGGATTATAGAAGTGGTATCTATTATTTACACAATGATACTCCACAAATAGACATTTGTCGGAACATGGTTGAGTGTATAAAAGTTGGTGTCTGAGACAATAACCCCTAAAATGAGGTGAGAAAGTGTAGTATAGCTTAATATAGATAGCACCATATCTCATAGGGTACAATTTCTTCTCTCATACACATCATCTTCTGTGGCGTGTGAAGTGGAGAACATTAAGGAAGAATCACATTTTCCTTTAAATATTTTGAAACACTTGACATTGAGTATTATCCACATAAATCAAATCTTAGTGTTTTAATACTCTTGACAACTTATTTTTCTTACTTCAATCCTAATGACTTTGAACATTTCAAAGGTCACGGATGTGTGAATCATAAGATAAATGTAACCATATCTAATATAGTCATCCATAAAAGTGACGAAGTATGATAAACAACCTCTAGCATGGATCGATATTAGGCCAAAAACATCTATATGTTATAGCCTATGAATATCACTAGCACTTTCACCTTTTCAATTAAAAGGTATTTTGGTCATCTTTCAAAGTAAATGAGAATCGCATGTCTGAATCAATTCATAATTGAATGAGTCCAAGTGCACAACTATATGTTACTTGAAAATGAGTTTCTTATTCACATGACCAAGTCTATAATGCCAAAGATATGGATGTTTCAAAATATTAAGTTTTTGTCTATGTTTGAGAATGGACTTATCAAGGTCTAGGATTTGTAAAACGTTGTTTTAATGATCTAATACCACAAAGAATACCATTACGTAAAAGAATAGTATATATTCTCTTTTGTAATGGTAAATCTTTCTATATCTATTGTGAATTGATTTCATGTTCTTTTGTAAGTATTAGAACATAACAACAATGTTGTAAATTTTTAAAACAAACCCAGTTGGTAAAGTGTGTATAAGTCTTTACGGCTTGTGTAGTAACTCTTGCTGCATTCATCACACGTAGTTTGACTTTCTCTTTACCTATTGTCTACTATGCTTATGACCTTGCATATTTTTATGGGATTCACATCTAGTATCTTATACCCAATAGTCTTAATTAGCAGATGAATTTATCTCAAACATAAACATACTCAGAAATAGAAGCTTCACTAGGCCTCTTTAACTTTTTAGTATTTAGATAAGCCTTACTATTCCCTTTCCAATAGAATTGGAAACATGTGCCCTTAGACTTGTCCATTTTGATCATAGCTTTGAGCCTTGTCATAACTATTTGGATCTTCTTAAGACTATGCTTAGGTTTCCCCTTGACAAGCAATTAAGTGCCCCTTTCTTTCTTGACAGACTACTCCTTAGATATCTCATATCTAATGGTTCTAGATTGTGTATCAATCTTTGAGATGCACAACCTTGGACAAAAAATCTATCAATTTATGCTATTTATATAGCTTAGGAAGTATAAATGATATTATGATATAAGTAGTAATATCATTATCATCTTTTATGCATCTTTTATGCACATTGTTTCCTAACTATAATTGTCATTATAGGACAGGTAGAAGTGGATATCGAGAACATAGACAAATGTGCTTAAGAACTATTCTCAAGTTTTACACTAGTCCAAGAAAATCGTATATATATGGAGATACAGGGTGATAAGTATGTTCATGTGTACATGCATTCTACAATAAATGTAAAAATAGTACAAGTATTTGTTTCATGTTATAATTGCAAACAAAAAATGTGGGCTTCGAATTTATTTGGTTTGCTCATATTATTTTACTTCAAATCAATAACCCTCAAAATATTGATTTGGGAATTCGTTGGAGATTCCTAGTGGACTAGGATCCTATCTAATTAACTTTGGGTTTGACGGAGGCCAATGCCCCAAAAGTAACTTCGATTAGGTAGATAACTTTTATTAATCACAACTCTTGTGACTCCTAGATAATTGGATATCAACTCCTAATATTCACATCTTATGTGTTGCCCAACTTTGCCTAAAAAATATCATAACATTGATGGAGGCCAAACTAGTTATGTATTTTTGTTAAGTCATACTCATTATTCAGAGATCACATTTCATAGCAAGAACATATTCCGAGTAAGGTGACCTTGACGGAGGCCAACGTGTTAACACTCTTCGTTTTTTATAGAATAATGGAATGCAATTTATATATTGACTTAATATTGCCTAAAAAATGCTATAACCTTGATGGTGATCAACAAGTTAAGTATTTTTGTTAAGTCAGACCCATTATTTGAAGATCATATCTCGTAGTAAAAACATGCTCTAGGTTAGGTGGCCTTGATGATGGGCCAACAAGTCAACAGTTAACAAAGAACTATGATTTTTACTATAATAATGGAAGGCAAGTGACTTAATAATTTATTTGAGGGATTTTATTTTAATTATACAATATATAGTCTCATCATAGCATGTAATTAAAATATATCGACATATAAAATAAAAACTTACATAATAAACCGTGGATGTTTATGGATTTTACTAAGATATTTTCCTCGAGCCTTAAGGAAAATATATGGTCAAATTACTTGATACATTCCTTGGGAGGTCTTCAACTCTTGATGAGCCTCCATGGTTGCTCCTTGGTGCCATCCCTATCTTCTTTTTTCATTGCACATGTAATTATAATCTAAACAATTTAGAAAATCAAACCTAACCCTAACCTACACCATGTACATTATATGTATTGATTAAGAAACCTCGAATTACATTCGAGGGGAGTTAGGTGAGAAGAGAATCACATGAGAATAATAGAGAATGTAAGACACGCAAGCCTTACTTTTTAAAAAACCAATACAAGCCAACCATCAAAATAATTAAGAATTTAATCATTCAATCACATTGGTCGTAATCCATAATCATCCATCATGCCATCATAATATTATTTAACAATTAAATAATATGAACTTTTATTTAATTCAAATCATAAATCACATGGCTTAATCAAGTTAGATTAATATCCTTGAATTATTCGTCTCAAAAAATGTTAAAGAAGGTTTATGGTTTCCAAAATTGTCTTTCTAAATTTTAACACTTAAAATTGGAGAGAGTTTTCCTAAAATCAACTTTCCAAATTTTAACAATTAAAATTGGAAAGAGTTTTCCACAAAAATTCACACAAAAACACATTTTTCAAAAAAATCAAAATTTTCTCGCTAGGGTTCTGCGTTGAGCCATGGGTACACTACCCGCGGCTCGTGCCCATGGCTCACGGACAAACTTGAGCCGCGAGTACCAAACATGGGTAAATTACCCACGGCTGATCCCACAGCTCATGAGCCGCGGGTTGAGCCACAGGCAAACACCCACGGCTAGCCTTCTGCAACTTGCGAAAAACGATTTTCTTGATGTTTTTCAAAACTGTTTTGAACCAAAATGTGTTAAAACCCTTTTAGCAAGTAAAAATAATTTAACAACCTTGAATTCAACCTTGAGAAGTTATCTTAATTATTTAAAATACTTTTAAACAATTAAGAACTTATCTTAAAAATCAAACTCTTGATTTCTCTAAAACAATTTTGAGACAAATTTCATCAAGAACAAACGATTCATATTTACGACAATTAAATAAATATAAATCATATAGATATAATCAAAGTAGGCTCTAATACCATTGTAAGGTAATAAGAGGAGTAACGCAGTGGAAAATTTAAAAATTAATTACCTTAACTATGGATCTCTTTGATGTAATCTAAACAATTAAAGGGTGTTTAACACAAATACCTCAAGCATAGAAGGTTTCTATGCTTCAAAGGGCAAGATCCTATTCGATGAAAGTGTTGATCTATCATGAAAAGCCCTCCAAGTGTCGAGCCTCCAACGATATCCATGCGAGCACAGTCTTTAGGAACCTTTGGACCTGCTTGCCTTGCCTTTTGAGTGCTAGCTCCCTTGAATATCATGAAGAACACAAGAATAAGAAGAAAGAAGAAGATGAAACCCCAATCCTTAGGAAAAAGAGGGTGTGGCTTTTTTTCTTGGGAGAAAAACACGCTTCTCTCAATTTTTCTCTCTCTAAATTTTATCTTGTGTTTTTTTAATCTATCAAGAGTCAAGGCATGGACTTATTTATAGATCTAGTATCCTAGTCTTTAAGGAAACAAGAGCAATTGGAAACCAAGAAGGTTTAGGAAGCTTACCTTATGCTAATCTTATTTTTTTAGGAAACCTATTCCAAAAGGAAACCAAATAGCTTCTTAATTCCTTTTAGGAAACTAATTTCTATCAAGACTTAGAATATTTATAATTAAGTCCTTTAAGTTAATTTATCACATAAATTAACCCCATAAGTATCTTATACTTATCTTAATAACCATTTGATGCGCGCAGGGTTGTGAACGACACCAAGACTCTTGAAAACCAAGTGTTCAACTCGTTGAACTCTTGACAGAATTTGATCCTTGGACCAAAACGATCAAGACGTGGAATTGCCTGCCTTGAATTATACCTTTCTTCAATGAAATCAGCCCTATAGGGACTAAGCAAACCTATAGCACCTTAATCAACAAGAATGAAATAATTCTAAACCATAGGATTTGATCTTGGAATCACTCAACAAGATCGAGGATAGTTCTTAGTCAATAAAGAAACTCTCAATTAGAGAGAACACTCAATATCATGAATAATCAACAGCATAAATTTGGATGAACAGTACCATAGCCTTTTATAGGCTTACAAAGGTAACCATAGGACTTAGAATAGTAAGTTACTACTAAAGCTAAACATTAGCTAATTAAAACACTTAATTAAAAACACTTGTAACTATAAATGCAAGCCCAAATAATGAATAAAACTAAGTTCTAAAAATAACAAAACTAAGGTCCCAAATTTGATCTTGGGCTAGGTCGTCCAAAGCTTCTAGGCCTAAGTAGTCAAATGCCTCCTTATCAAATAAATTGGGCTTCTCCCATTGATCAACAAGGTTTAGACTGGACGGCTGAACTTTATGCTCCACATATCCACTTGAGCAGCCCAAAAACATGCATTCCTTCAGTGGCAGCAACATGGTTTGAACGTCCCCTTCATGACCAACCAAGACTTGAGCTCATCTTGAGCCAATCGAGCTCTTAACCCATGCTCAACGGGTAGAAGTCCTAGCTCACCACAAGTATGCTCAAGCATCAAGATTGAAGGCACCCCTAGGATCATATCAATCCCTCCTCCCTCGAAAAGATTCGTCCTCGAATCTACGAGATCAAATAAACTAACATAAGTAACTAAAGGATTGATAGATAAACAAGCACCAATACGAAGTATACTTGATACCAATTCAAATGTTAAGTGCAAAATGGACTAGCTTAATGTAACTATGAACACAAATAGTATAAAACACTAAATCACAACTTAAAGATGCAAGAACACATTCTAACTTAAGAAGAATAAACATGTCTAGATGAAAACTATCTTTGTAAACATGTAAAAGAATTAACATATATGAATGATGAACAATAAAAGCACGAATTTCAGCACCTAAATAATCATGAATGGACTCAAGATAACATTGACTAACAGAAGAAAAATCAGGTTCAATAGGTTCGAATTGACTAAGCACATTAAACCGTAAGACATGAAAAACATCATCAACTAGTTCACTTGAATAATTCAAACGAAGTAACACAAACACAAAAATATTATCACAGGCTATAACACTAGAACATTTTGCATGAACTAACACATAGTAAAAATGATTTTTAGAAGTCAAATCTCCAAAAGAGACAACCTGAAAATCGTTAATATGGCTGCCAACAAATCGATTATAACACAAAACAAAATAACAAAAACAAGATCTACTAGCATAGCTTGGACAGAACATGGAAACAAACATATGAACCCTAGAACAAGTAATATGGCATGAAGAATCACATAAAATATGCAGAAATTCATCCAAACAATGATTCAAAAACACAAGAAAACTTTCAAGACAGATTGACCTAGGTGAAGTTGAACAAACTAGATGCAAAACATAATCACCTAAACTAATGGAATAAACATGCAAAACTGAATTAATATGCAAAATAAAATAACTAAAATGAAAAGAATACAAAAACTCAAGCCACAAATCAGTAGAATTCAACAATCTAGTCAAGTTCAACATGGCATTTGAACTTTGCATCCATCCCTTCTTCACGATTTTATCTTCCAAGCTGATTAAACCAATCTGAAATTTTGGCAGCAGGTATGTGGCGTCTCTCCTTGTGAATTAACCTGCAAAATTACCACAAAAATACTAGAAAAGATAGATTAAGTGAGTTAGCAAAATAATCATCTTTCTTGGAGTACATAGATGCAAGAGTTATTGGCCTAACTAGCAAAACACTCTTGTTCTTTTCTCTCTTTTCTTTTTCAGATTGGGTGATTTCCATGCTTTCACTACTCGCACTCTTGTTTTGAACAACTTCATCCTCACTTTTCCACTCAAGTGCTTTCTTTTCTTTGGCTCTCAACTTGAAATCTTCAGCAATCCTTAATTGATCTTCATGGGCTTCACTTGGCTTCAATGGAGTTAATGTCACCTTTTTATTTGCCCAAGTGAAAGAGTACTTGTTGTTGAATCCATCATATAGCACCCTTCTATCGAATTGCCATGGTCTACCCAAAAGTAAGTGACAAGCTTGCATGGGAACAATGTCACACCAAACTTTGTCTTCGTACCCTCCAATAGCAAACGACACTAACACCTTCCTTGTCACCTTTAAGTTGCTGCAATCTCCAAGCCATTGCAACTTGTAAGGCTTAGGATGCCTTGTGGACTCCAAATTTAGCTTATCTACAAGCAAAGTACTAGCTACGTTAGTACAACTTCCACCATCTACAATCAAACTACATACCTTGTTGTTGATAGTGCATCTAGTGTGAAAGATGTTCTCGCGTTGCACGTTCTCTTCATCCACCGTAGGTTGAACATGCAAAGCTCTACGATGTGATTAAGGTCTCACCTGATCAAGCACCATAGATAACTTCTTCCTCAGAATCACCTTCAAGTGGTGGCATCCCTTCATCATCACTAGAAGTCATGCTTTCGACATCTCCACTATCAATGACAACCATGGCTCTCTTATTTGGACATTGGGTAGCAACATGTCCAAATCCTTGGCATCTAAAACACCTTATGTCCCTTGTGCGTTGAGAACTCTCCCCCTTCTCCTTAAATGACAGCTTTGATGAAGAACTCTCACCCTTTGGCTTGTCATTAGTTGAACCCGCTTCTCTCTTGCGCCAATTCTCCTTAGCCTTGGGTGGTGCTTGAGCAGCTCCTCTATCATTCATATCCCTCCATGCTGGCCGAGAAGATGGTGTAGCCATTACCCTTGGCTTCGACACCTTAAGTTGCCTCTCTACCTTGATTGCACATATCCACCAAGTCGCCTATGTCAAGGTAATGTTGCAACTCCACTACGTTGCCTAATATCAGTGTTGAGTCCACCCATAAATCTTGCCATTAGTGCCTCACCCTCTTCTTCCAAGTTGGCCCTCATCATCAAGATTTTCATCTCTTTATAATAGTCATCCACGGACATGCTACCTTGCCTCAAGGTTTGTAGCTTCCAGTAGAGATCACATGTGTAGTAGTTCGGGATGTACCTCTTTTGCATGAGCCTCTTCATTTCACCCTATGTGTGCATGGACTCCTCACCAAATCTAGCACGGTCCTTGTGAAGTTTGTCCCACCAAACACTTGCATAATCTGTGAATTCGACCTGTAGCAAGCTGGACTTTCTTAGCCTCAGAATAGTTGTGGCAGTTGAAGACTCCTTCCACCTTGCGTTCCCACTCAATGTAAGCCTCGAGATCAAGCTTCCCTTGGAATGATGGAATCTTCATCTTAATACTTCCAAGATTGTCATCTTGACGGTGTGCCACCCTGCTTCCTCTCTTCGGACCTACTTCTTCAAAGTCAGATTCGGCCCCCAACTCATCCTCATAAGTAGGGTTTCTAGTCACCCTAGTGTGAGAGGAAGCTCTACAGATTCCAAGTTCTCATTCAACTCCTCACGGCCCTTTGAAGTATTTTCCATATTGTCAACTCTTAGAGACACCCTTTGAAGTTGCTGCATGATGGTGTTGAAATTCTCATTGTTTTGTCTTTGTGTCTCTTGCATGGCCCTTATGAATAATTTAAGCTCACTTTCTTCTTAAGCTATCTTTTCTCCCTTGGTATGTGTAAACCTGCACAATCTGGTTAGTAGCACAAGAAAATAAAGAAAATTATTCTCACTCACTCCCTTACGTATTTCACTCTTCACTCGTATATCACACCAATTAGACTTGACTTTTATCCAATGATGAGCTAACACCTTAGCATTTTACCACTCTTGAGTAGCTTTCTTATAAGTCCCTTACAGGAAAGAATCAGCTCAATCAACCCTTGTCAAGGCTTCAAGTGACCAAAATCCAAGAGTAAGGTTTGAACAACTAGAATTCAAGAAATAAAGACACACGAAATTTCAGATTTAAGAAGCACATTTGACATCCCTAGTGTGTGAATTTCCTTATGAAAATCTTAATTTTCAAATGCCCCTTAATAGGTTTAATGCACTTTGTTCAAACTAAAAAAATGAAAGTTTCCTTATTGGTATTAAGGTGTAGTAAAAATCCTAATCCAAAAGGATTCAAGAATCTGGCCAAATTATAATGTCAACACTTGAAAATAATTTAGGAAACTAAAACAACCAGAATCTATCAAAAAGGAAACAAAATCAGTATGTTGCACATGCAAAAGAAAGCCGTTAGAAGGCTGCACATACACACAAGCACACTAGTTTCCTTATTTCCTTTCTATCCGTTAGGAAACCTTTTCCTCCCTAGGATTTGGTTGTTTCCTCCTTATATAAGTACAAGATCAGACCTAAAACACCTTATTTCAACTAGTTTTAAGATGGTAAAATTCTTAGCTCAACCAACAGCTGCAAAGAAAAGAATTTCCAGCAACAACCAGATTGCAAGATCAAAGGAAAAAACCCTAGTCTTGCCAAAACCCTAAACCTAATGGAAAAGATCTTCAAGAAGCAACCCCTCAAACTCACAAAAGTTCAAGAAATCAATTTTCAGCTTTCAAGAAGTGCAAGAACTGAAATTTTAGACCAAGAACTTGCTCAAGAACCACAAAGATTGATGCATGAATTTCAAGAAACACTCTAAGGATCTCAAGAAATGATTTTAACAAGTTGAAGACATCAAGAT
Source organism: Mitragyna speciosa (assembly GCA_024721245.1). NCBI lineage: Eukaryota > Viridiplantae > Streptophyta > Magnoliopsida > Gentianales > Rubiaceae > Mitragyna > Mitragyna speciosa. The sequence goes on along the minus strand of JAMWEH010000158.1, from coordinate 22,723 downwards.
ATTTAAGAGTGACTTCAAGAAACTTAAGAACTCAACCACGAACTCAAGAAACAATTCAAAACAGATTGTATACTTCAAGAATTAATAGAAGTAAGTCCTAAAAACTCACTTTAAATCTCAAGAACAACAAGAAAACTCCACCAAACACCAAGAAACAAGTCTAGTCAGATTAGTGCCTTTGCTTTTTACCTCCTTAGCGTGCCTCTTTTCTTTTGCTTTTCTTTTGCACGACTTTTTCCTTTGTGTAAGACTTTTTCTTTTCTTCTTCTCCTTTTTTTTTAATCAAAACCCAGATAACCCACAATTCAAACACCCACAAAACTCAAACAAACAAGCAAAATTCACCAAATGAACAGTGATTGTTCGATGAACAATATGCTATAGTAGATCGCTACAGTAAATCGATGAACAGTAGCTCTGCTACAATGCGTGAAACAATACTTTTTTTTTTTACCAGAAATCAAGAGCAACCTTCAGAAAAATTGTTTCAAGGTTCTTATTTAGGCCAAAATTCAATTTTCTCAAAATTTTTAACACAAGAACAATTAAAACACCAAAGAGCAATTAAAAACAATCAAGAAAATAAATTTAAGCCACACAAACCCTATAATTCTTAATATGCAAATATCAAGAACGACTCTATAGACTAGAACTACCCTAAAGCACAAACAAAAGATATAAAACACGAATTAATGTGACCAGAAATACGGAGAAACAAAGCTGGACAGATTGGACAAAAACAATAAATGCAAAAAGATTCCAAAAGAACAAGAAACAAGACACGAAAAATTCAAGAAGCACAAAAGGGATATAGCCGAAACCTTCCAAAGGAAAATTTGGCTTAAAAAACTTAGATTTCAAGATGAACCAATACTCTGATACCAATTGATACGCGCGGAGTTGTGAGTGGCACCAAGACTCTTGAAAACCAAGTGTTCAACTCGTTGAACTCTTGACAGAATTTGATCCTTGGACCAAGACAATCAAGACGTGAAATTGCTTGCCTTGAATTATACCTTTCTTCAATGAAATCATCCCTATAGGGGACTAAGCAAACCTATAGCACCTTAATCAACAAGAATGAAATAATTCTAAGTTTAGCATTTAATCTTGGAATCACTCAACAAAATCAATGGTGGTTCTTAATCAACAAAGAACTAAGAAAACTCTCAATTGAGAGAATACACAATATCATGAATAATCAACACCTAAATTCGAATGAACGGTACCATAGCCTTTTATAGGCTTACAAAGGTAACCTTAGGACTTAGAATAGTAAGTAACTACTAAAGCTAAACATTAGCTAATTAAAACACTTAATTAAAAACACTTGTAACTATAAAGCAAGCCCAAATAATGAATAAAACTAAGTTCTAAAATAACAAAACAAGGTCTCAAATTTGATCTTGGGCTGGTCGTCCAAAGCTTCTAGGCCCAAGTAATTAAATGCCTCCTTATCAAATAAATTGGGCTTCTCCCATTGAACAAGGTGTAGACTGGACGGCTGAACTTTATGCTCCACATATCCACTTGAGCAGCCCAAAAACATGCATTCCTTCATGACAGCAACATGGTTTGAACGTCCCCTTCATGACCAACCAAGACTTGAGCTTATTTTGAGCAAATCGAGCTCTTAACGCATGCTCAATGGGTAGAAATCCTAACCCACCACAAGTATGCTCAAGCATCAAGATTGAAGGCTGTCGCGTCCTAAAAAAATCGTGGGTGTATGTGGTGCTAGTGGAGTCGTGACTGTCGCGTCCCGAAAAGACGGTCTAGTCTAATGACCCTTTTGAAAAAGCAAGTTTTTGGAAAAAATCGTGCACGTGTGTGAAAAATCGAGTTTTTATTGAAAAAGTGTATTTTAAGAAAAATGGCATTTTAAAAGAAAACAAGGCCGGGACTAAAAGTGCGACAGGTTTGGCCAACTAATTTTGAAAAAGGGTTTTATTTTATTTTAAAAAATGGAGTCGCCACTTGGTACTGAGTTAGGGTGTACCAAGTCACACGAAAAATCGTTTAATAAAAATAAAATAAAAATTTTAGAAAAACATTTTAAAACCCTTTTTCGACTCCGGTCTACGAAAAAAACGAGAGAAAAAGGTTTGGGAGTCACATTTGAAGAAAGGGAAGGCAAAGGCTTGCGCCTAAGGCACCCTTTCAACCTAGCCGAGGCTAGTTGCGAGGTTTAATCAAAATTTCCTAAATTAACCCTGGATTCTATCGCGTTTTGGATGTATCTAAATGAATGCAAATTCCTAAGTCTAAATAGTGAGTATCGAGAGGGTCGAAATGTTCCGTCGAGGCATTGGTCGGAATTATCGCATTAATTGCGAAATCCGAGTCGAGACCTCGAGGGAGTCACGAGTGTATTATGCAAAATGGAATGCAAAAGAAAAGAAAATAATAATATATATAATAAGTGATTGAAGAAAGTGGGAATGCAACATGACGGGATACGAGGAAACTAGTACTCGTGACTAAATGTTTCTACTCACAGAGGGGGGGAACGGCATGTACGCCACCGCTTCCCACATGCAGTAGACGACTATTTCTAGTCGAAATCACACAAATGTCCTAATTTCTAAGTGAAGATGCAACCTAGATGTCATGTATTTAAAAATGTGTTAAAAATGATAATAATAATAATAATAATAATAATAATAATAATAATAATAATAATAATAGTAAAATCATGCCAAATGGAAAGAAAAACTAAAAATGTGTGAATGAGGATGTGAAAATGCACACGAATGCACCTAATACTAAATGTCCTAAGGGTCTAGCGTTGGACTAGCCCGTTCTAAAAAGTCCTACTAGCATTAGACTAGCGGGAAAGAAAGAAGGCACAACTAGCGTTGGACTAGTGTGGTGACGGAATACCATAAATCATCAAACAAACATTAAAGCATGAATTAAAAGCAAATTAAACATATAAAAACATATAAGATCACATAGGAGCACATAACACACAAACATAATATCTAGATGCGAAATCCTAATGAAAGCGATAAATCAAATAAGCATATAAGCACACAAAAAGTAAATAAATCCTAACTATTACACCAGGGGGCTTGATTTACAATTTAAGGGGGAAAATTAAAAATGCCCTATCTATTACATTTTCTATCTAATTATACAATTTTTGCTAAAATTATGAGAAAAATTATCTAACTATTACATTGACTAGCTAAATACAAAAATATTATATTTTTCGTCAAAATAAGAAAATTTAAAATTAAATAACATGAAGTCAATACACGCGCAAAAGGCATATATAAAAATAAGAAACATGTGAAGAAACATACATAAAAATCACATAAAGGCACATTGGAGCACACAAAGAAGCGATTAAAGGTAACGAAAATACCTTTTCTTAAAGACCCGGTACTAGATACTATCAAAATGAACAAACAAATTAAGGTACCTCGGTATAGACAAACAAAACCTAAAATATATAAGCATTGACAAATTGAAATAAAAATAAATAAATAAATAAATAAATTCCAACAACTAAAGGGACTAAAGACTAAACTTTTGTAAATTTAAGGGGTTAACTTGAAAAATCAAATAAATATAAAGGGGTAGAGATGCAAAATTAAAGTTAATTGGGGGGCCAAAATTGAAATTTCACAGAAGTATAACGGGAAATATGCAAATTAAAATTAAATGGGGGAGGGGGATAGTAAATTTTAGCGGGAACAAGATATGATTTGCAATCAATTTAGGACTTAATTGAAAGAAACTGAACTTTAAAGGGGGCAATTTGCGATTAATAAGGACCTAGATGCATAAATAAAAAGATATCGAGACTAGATAACATTATCCAAAGATCTAAAGGACTACGATGTAAATATTTTCCTCTTAAAAAATTAAAAGCTAAACTAATCTTAATTAATCCGATTAACTAAAATAACTTTATGAAAAACAAAACCTCAATTAACTAAACTAAATAAAAACAAACCAAATAAATAAAATCCCCAATTAAAACCCTCCTAAAAAACCGTCTTCTTCTTTTCAGGAAAAATTGCCCAGATTTTTTTTATCCTTTTTTGTCTTCTTCTTTTCAGGAAAAATTGCCCAGATTTTTTTATCCTTTTCTGTCTTCTTCTTTTCAGGAAAAATTGCCCAGATTTTTTTTATCCTTTTCTGTCTTCTTCTCTGTCTTCTCTCCAGTTTCTGTTTTATCTTCTTCGATCTTCTCCCCCATTCTTCTCTTTCTCTCAATCTCTCTCACTTTCTCTAGTTTTCTTCTTTCTCTCCGCTCCGCCTCTCTCTCCTCGTTCCCCCTCGATTTTTTTTTACTCTTTCTCTCACTTCCTCCGTCTCTGTTCTTTTTCTGGTTCTATTCTCTCTTGTTTTTTCTTCTTTCTCTCTTTTTTTTTTTTTCAGTTCTCCAGATTGCCCCAGATTTTCTTTCTCTATATTTGCCTTCTTTTCTTCCTCCATCTTTCCAGATTTCTCTCTCATTTCTCCTTTCTCTCGCCCTGCTCTTCATCCTCCCTCTTCTTGTCTTTGATTTCTCTCCTCTCATCTTATTCTTTCTCTCGTCTTCCTCCTCTCTTTCTCTCTTTATCTTCAAATTTCTTTCAAACCGACTGCTCTCCCTCTTTGTTCTGTTGCTTGGAGATTTGATATGGGGTTTGATTGTATATTTATGCAGGGATTGGCTGTGTTGTGTGTGTGGTGATGGCGGTTTGGCCATCGCTGGTGGGAATTCGGTGAAGTAATTGCGATTGGGGCAGTGGCCTTGGAGCTTTTGTTGATTGATGTTTTGGTAGGTGATAAGCTGGTGGTAAGGGAGGAAGATTTGGTGGTGAGGTGATATGTTTTTGATTGACTTGGGATTGGCCATGGCGGTTTGGAGGTTGTGGAAGACAAGCTTTTTATGTCTGTTTTTCTTGCAAGTTGTCAATGGCGACTTTAGGGATGATCTATGCGGTGGTTTTGTGGTTTTGCTGCTGGTTGTCTGAGTGTATAATGTATGTATGTGAAATTATGTCTAAGTATGTGTGCAGTCTGATCCCTGGTAATGGAAGTAATGCGATGGGGCTTGATACGGTGGGGATGGTAGAGGTTCTAGCTGTTATGTACTCTTCTGGACATTGAGTAATGGTTTGGGGACTGGTTTTGATGGCAGCTATGGTGGGTGATGCGTGGATGGTGAGGGACTGAGGAAACGGAGGAGTCTATTTTGAATGTCGTTTGATTTGTGGGTTAATGTCTGACTTCTGGTTTTGATCAAGAAAAGAGGATGCAATGATAGCTTTTGGGTTTGGGGTTGTATATGGAGTTGATTTGAGGCATATTTGGTTGTTGCAGCAGTTGATCATGATGTTTCTCTGGTGGTCTTGGTGGAAGTTGGTGGTCTGATGATGGTTTCAATGGAATCTGGTGGCCTGGTGGACTCCAGGGGTGGTATTCGGGGCTATTGGTTGCTGGTGATGTGGTGAGACTGATGGTGGTGGGTTTGTGGTGGAATTGGAGATTATTGGTGGTCTTCGGTGGAGGTTTGGTGGAAGAGGGACGATGGGAAAGAAAAACTTGTGAAGAGAAATAAACGAACCCAAAAAAAAAAAAAAAAAAAAAAAAAAACCCAGTAGCAAGAACAGAAAACACAGGAACGACATTGAAGAAACATCCAGAATAAAAACTCAATCCAAAATTTTAAATAATAAATACAAACATAATCAGCTTCATATAATGAAAAGAAAATGGATTAAAACAAATATGAAATAAAATAAGGAGTTACCTTTTCTTGAGATTGGAACTTAATCTGGTGATGAAGATGAATCTGACGATGAGGTGAACAATAACTCCACTCCTTGAGAGAAACGGCAGATAGTGATGAACAGTAGATGAAAAATGGAGATGACGGCTAGTGTGTGTAAGAAGAGTCTCATCATATGTAACTCTTACAATCTCTTGTACATAGTTAATATTCTATGGGCTTTATCAAATAAACAAGTAATATAAATAACTAGTATTAAATGACAAAGAAAATGCCACATATATAAGTATAACACGAAATAAGTGTAATATAAAAATTTCAGAAACCAACTTAGTTTTAGGGCATAAACTAATAGTATCAAATTCAACTAACAACAAAGCATAAGAATTTTTTTGTTAATTCTTTTTGATAGTTATAATTTTTTTTGTGCTTATTGACCTTTTTAATTCTTGACTGACAACTGAAATTGAGAAAAGAAAAAATTAATAAGTTTATATATACCTATACATATATATATACATGCGCGCGATCACACATGACGTATTTATGACATCATCTGGTTCAACCCTGAGTTGACCAGTGGTCAAACCCCTTAAACCCTAACCTCTAACTTCGACCGAGTAAATGCCGAGTTCGAGTCTGAAAACATAGAATTAAACTATATAATAACAAATTTTTTTTCAATCAAATAAAAGAATAAAACTTTGAATAAGAGTAATTACTCCAAAAATATCAAAAGCAACTCAAAAATTGCTTCTTCTAGTTTCTGCAATTTGCTTGAATTTTTTTTTATGCCAATAGAGAACTAGAGATGTAGAGGGAGTAATATAGCACTTAAGAATAATTGGAAGACTAATATATTGGTCTTGAAGGGAGAATATTTTATTATTATTCAAAATTTATAATTCATGTTAGGGTCGTATATTAGAATTACTATTTAATTAATCTAAGTTTGGAAGAAAACATGCAAAGATCAAGTACAAAGGGTAATTTTGGAAAGCAAAAGTAGAACACCAAATAACCAAGACTCACTATTTTTTTTTTTTTTTGGGCTAACCCCGTTCACAGGGTGGGCACTACTCTTGAATTTTATTAATAACCAAATAAAAAAGGAAGGGGACTTAATACTGTACCTCCAACAAATAAGGAATATTAATAAACGATAAAGAAAATAAAGAGTACTGCTCCTTATATCTTTCTTGTTATTCTAAAGGAAGGCAATCCTAATCTATCTATTTTGTGCTCTCCATAAGCTAACCTTGGCAGTTCACGTGGATTGGAAAAAACCTTATTCTATTTGGAGTCACAACCTGTATTAGCCAACAAATTTGCCACTTTGTTTGCTTCTCTATAGCAATGCCATATGGATTTAAAACTACTAACCTCCAATTCTTCAATCTCCAAAGTAATTGACCATGGACAACTCGCAATATGCAGGACAACTCGCAGGACACTTTTAATATTAGTATGTATAATGATGATGATGATGATAATTTACTATATAGTTGCAATGAACTTCAATTATGAAAAATATGATTTATTAAATTGGGTTTATTTGATTTGCTCCGCAAAATGTGGTGGTAACTTGGTAACGTGTAATTTTAAAATTTTGAAACGTATATCTATCCTTATTCAGTTTAATTTATGAAAATTAGTTGTCCCTTATTTTTTTCAAAAAATACTAAATCTATTTCAAAGTCACCAAATTTCAACTTGCGCCAATTGTCTTCATGAAATCAAAAGCTCTACCCTCAAATATATGGAATGCTGTTCACCAAACATCCTAAAAATACTTCTATTATCTAAAAAATTCTTTTTTCTCAAACCACCGCAATCCAAACGGTTCTGTAAAACTGAGATTAGAAGATCAACTTAGGAATAAAAAACTGAATCCACACGGTGTTAAGACTATCAAAGCTCTTCATACTTTAACTATATAAATAATACATAAATGGATAAACAAAAAAATTGTATAATGCAATGGTTCACTTATAGGCTGTATATTGGATACTATAATTATCACATTCTATCACATTCTAAGTTTGAAGTGGAACCACCAGCCATAGAATTAACCAATAACTAATATGAAGTGTTTTTTTTTCTCAGCTTAATTGTCACGTTACCATCAATTGAGCCAAACATGGACAATGTGTTTTTCCTACGTGGTAAGAACATATTGGAACAAGGTGTCTATTTTCCAATGCATTTACTGCCAATACTAGTTGAAACCAATCAGAAAAAGGACGCTATGTGGAATTTCCAATACCAGTTGGGAAAAAGTATGCTATGTGGAATTTAAAGAACTTGTTAAAGAAGACTCCCGAGTCGCCTAATCTTCCACAGACTACAATTTGGGGACCCCAAAAATCAATGAAGAAAATGACGATTTTACGGAGGACCTAGAATAACTTGATTTTTAATCTTGATTATAATTTTAATAAAACAAATATACTTATTTTCTTTTATTCATATACACATACGGTTTATCAATCAGCAGTGTATTCTAGAAGGCATTAAAATTGTGATAAATGTATATAATTGTATAAATATTGTCTAAATTTTTATTTTTTTGGCCAATTATTAACATTATTCTATTTTACTCTTAACTTACTTTATGAAGAGTCTCAGTTGGACCAAGTAGAACTGATGAGGAGTGAACCACTATAAGACAAACAGATTTATTATGCACTCATTTAAATTTTTTAAGGAAGGCAGGACTCGAACCCTCAACTTCCCACCCCACCTCGCTTTTAAAGGTTTTGTAGCGGCTAACCAACCAAGTTGGGTTGGTTATAAATATTGTCTACATGACTTGGTGAGAGAAACTAATTAGTCGAAGTCCAACGCGTCATCGTTATCGATCATGGTCAATGCGAACCTTCTTACATGTTGTGTGGACCTCACCGGGCACTTGGAGTCCACAAACTACGTCCTCCGCATTTGTTGACCAGGTTTATAACACAACGTCCCGGCCAACCATCAATAAAAACCCCAACATAGAAAAATCAAGAACATCTGTTCCAAGTTCAAACGCACCTACTGGAGTCATTGATCCAAATTCCTACTCTCTTCCGGAGTCCCATTCTTTTTTGCCTTATTTTCACTGTCACTCGGTGACTCAGTCATTATGTTCCAACTGCAGATATTTGCAGTTTTATTGCCCCTTGTCTCAGTGTACTTTTTGCTGCATTTGTACAGCATCCTTGATATTGCATATTACAATTGTGTAAGACATCCATTTCGTGACCATCACTTTACTTTAAATCAAACCAGCTCCGAACATAGTCGACACTGTTGCGGGGATACTGCTGGGATCAATTTAATGTGCCCATTTCGGTTTAAAGGTGATCAATCAAATTATAGGTGCAGGGAACAACCTGAGTTCGAACTATCTTGTGAGCATAATCGTACTGTATTACATTTGCACTTGAATAATCTTCAGGAACAGGAATTATACTTTTATGTAGAGCCAAAGAGTATCGATCAAGAAAAGCAAACATTTCGTGTAATTGATCCTGGAGTGCAAAAACACAACTGTTCGTCTCTTCCACTTTTCTCTTTAGAAATGACTGAGTCGCATCATGGCGATATTTCAGATAATCTGCGTATTGATAATCAGAATACTGATGTACTGATCTTCGTGAGTTGTAAAATCCAGTGAATTCGGAAGCTCCTCTGTATGTAGAGACAGCTTAATATCACTGCAGACCATTTTTCTAACAACCACAACTTTTCTTTCGAAAGCTTCTCTAATTACACTTATGTTGTGGTTAATGAAAGTCTATCACCATCTGATATTGAAGAGTCCTGCACCGTCATTAAAATGTTTCCTGCAAAGATTCCGTCTCTCCTTAGTACAACAACGAATATTTCGTTCTTAGATATCCACAATCTGCTCGGCTGATGGCTTTCAACTCACGTGGGCTGCAAGCAGTATGAAGAATTCAGTTTTCTGTAAGTGCTCTGCTTTTATCTCAAATTGTTGCATACTAATATTCTAATTTCCAATATATTTGAAAAAAGCAGAAACAGTAAACTTTTTTTTGTAATTGCTCTTATCATATATTTTAATCTTTTAATATATCTATGTTTAGCTATCAAATTAGAATGTTTCATTCGTAAAGTAATTTAATACAGATTAAGATTTAGTTTTTATAATTACAAAGCATTTTTGTCAAATTCCAACGCCAGTCCCTGATGGCAGTTAAGCAATTTGAAATTTGTAGACGTGTTAGAACAATCAAATTAGTCATAATTACACAAAAGTGAGACTTCTGGTGGGCAATACATTGACATTGACTTAGACTTCTAAAAGGTTCCCTAACGTTGGGTTTTGTTCTTGGACAACGCAGGCTACATAATATCAAGATTATACGGTTTATACCGCAAAAGTATAGTGTATTTTCGGGAATCTCCAGCCACATTTCAGAGTGAGTAAATGCATTCTTTTTAAGTCGCTTTGATTCTCTGTGTTTTATTTTACCCTTGACAATCTTAAAATTTTCTTTTATGTGCAGCTGCGGTGGGTTATGGAATCCAATTATTAAGTAAGGAGATAATTTGTTGTTGAAAAATTATATCTCTAAATAACAAAATAACTTTGTTCTGCATGTCACTAGAAGTTGAAAGACAACAAATAAATTCTCATTACTGTTTCTCTTGTTCTATCGCAGCATTGTTGGTTGCGGCAAGAAATGTCATTGGAGTAACTCTTTTTTTGGCTATTCTGATTTATAAGTGGCATCGAAGGCATTTATCCATGTATGATGGAGTAGAAGAGTTCCTACAAAGAAACAACGGCCTGATGCCCATCAGGTACTCATACAAAGAAATAAAGGCAATGACTAACAATTTTACGGAGAAATTAGGTGAAGGAGGCTATGGTTTGGTCTACAAAGGCAAGTTCGAGAAGTGGTAGTTTAGTTGCTGTCAAGATGTTGAGCAAATCAAAAGCAAATGGACAAGAATTCATCAATGAAGTTGCAACTATAGGAAGAATTCACCATGTTAACGTGGTCAGGTTGGTGGGATTTTGTGTTACCGTTTCAAAGCGTGCTCTTGTCTATGATTACATGCCTAATGGCTCTCTGGATAGGTTTAGTTCCTCTGAATGTTCAAATGGTGTTCCAATAAATTGGAAAAAGACATATGAGATTGTAACAGGCATTGCTCGGGGGATTGAGTACTTGCATCAAGGGTGCGACATGCAAATTTTGCATTTTGATATCAAGCCACATAACATACTGCTTGATGAGAACTTTGTTCCAAAAGTTTCGGACTTCGGACTTGCAAAATTATGCCCCATACAAAAAAGTGTTGCAACTCTTACTGCTGTTAGAGGAACTTTAGGTTACATGGCTCCAGAATTATTCTACAGGAAGATTGGAAAAGTGTCATAGTAAGGCAGATGTATATAGTTTTGGAATGTTACTAATGGAAATAGCAGGAAGAAGGAGGCATTTAACAGAGCGTTCAAGTCAAATTTACTACCCTTCTTGGGTATATGATAAATTTGACCAAGGAGAGGACCTTGAAATTGGAGACGTAACTGAAGAGGAGAAAGGAATTGCAAGAAAATTGATATTGATTGCATTGCGGTGCATACAAATGACACCGGCTGATCGTCCTTCAATGAGAGAAGTCCTGAAAATGCTTGAAGCTGATCTTGTAGACTTGGAATTGCCTCCTAAACCCTTGTTTTATCCTCCAGATTCACCTATACTCTCACAAAGAAGCAGTCTTAGCTCCTCTGAAGAGTTGACAGAGCCTTTGGTTAACTCTGTAGCTTTAGAAATAGAGCAGATTGATGAATAAGTAGCATTTTTATTGAGTTCTCGTGTTTTTCCATTGTAATGGCATTTTTATTGTGTTTGTATTTTTTTTTTTTTTTAATCGTAATGGATCTTCTTTGGCATGTTTATTGAAATGGTGGTTGTCCTGCAAACCGAACTGGATGGAGTAGCTTTTTGCTTGTTAGGCTCTTCAAAAATTACACTCCTGTGCCCCTTTTCTTTCAAAAAATAGAAAGGCAAAATTACTTGGACAAGGCAATCGTTGGCTAGATTAGTATATCTATATGGAATATCAATTCACAAAAAAGTTAGTTCACTCGAGCTCCTTTTATTATAATTTTTCTCATTGGCACGTCGACAAATGTTACCTTGTACCCACAAGGCAAACTCAAATATCTTTTAATTTTTTATTCATTCATTTATTACATGTTGCTTATTTATTTATTTATTTATTGTAACGGCAAACTCAACTATCACTTGGTACCAATGATACTTTGAATGTTGTACACGAAAAGCTATAGCTGTGGTTATCCTTTCCAATAATTTATGTCAATTGTTCCTTGTGCTAATAGTGTTTCTTCAATAAGTACACTATCCAAATAATGACCGTTACATGTTACAATTTTGGTGTCACACCCCCTGTTACATTGTAATTAGGCTTCGTTTGGTTGATAGGAAAGTATAGTTGACTTGAAATATGATTCCTCAAAATATTAGGAAAAGATATTTTTTTATTACATTTAAATATTACTAAAAATCTTGACAGGAAAATTGTGTAAATTGTAATTCTGATGTTTGGTGTGGAATAACGTAACATGGAATTTAATTTAATTTTCACCAAATTTCTAAAAATATCCCTACAAATATAAGGTAAAATTTTTTATTTCTTTAATCTATAGTTAGGATTTTAATTATATTTAATAGAATAAGTAATAAGCATTATGGTAAAATACAAAATTAATGCTAACTATAAACACACTATCATATACATACACACGTAAACATATTGTTTCCTTAAGTTCATACATGCATTTTCTCTCTCTTGTATATGTATGCACATACATAAATTATTTTCTTCTCTCACACACTTGCACTCTCTCTCTCTCTCTTTCATATAATCATTTTTATACACACACACACTCCTTCTGTCACATACATACACTTATGTTCTCTCTCAAACAAACACAGACGAACCCACTTTTTTCTCTCACACATATGCAATTCTTAAGTTGTTTTATCTTTCTAAAACAAAATTATTATATTTACCTAGTGAAAATTTTAAGTTCAGTGTTTAAACTCAATTAATAATATAAATATAACTTTATCAATTCAATAATTTAATATTTTCAATACTTAAATTTTAAATTCAAGATTTCAAACTTCACAAATTTTAAATTCAAGATTTCAAACTTCACATTTCAGTTTTATCAAATGGGCTTAATCTCTAATAGACTTGTTCTTTGCTTGCAGATCATGGGCTCTGGAGATGCCAACTAACAACAAAGCTTAAGAATTACACTCAAAATAGTAACATAAATTTAATTTAGGATTTTCTTATCATGGAGATCCAAAAATAAATACATAGAGAGATGCATTAAGGATAGAATATTTTAAACGGTGTGTTATAATAATAGAAACATTGTTGAATTGGCTTTTTTTTTTTTTTTTTGCTAATTATGTACAAATTCAAATAGGTATTTCATAGTAGTTGTCTTAATATTTTAAAAATTCAGGGTTAAAATTCAAGGACATCTTGGATTCAAAAAAGTAAGACATAAAATAGCCAAAACTTTTTGTACATTTCATAATACTACACTAGTTATGAAGCACGTGTGTTGCCCATGTGGTGAATGTTAACTAATTGGTGAAATAATAATATGATTAAAAATTATAAATAGAAATTTTGAATAATTGAAGGAAAAAAATGAATTGGATATATAGTATAAAGTATTATTTATTTTCAATGACTAAAATTAAAAGTGGATATGAACTATTTCAATTTTTTTCTACTTTTCTTTTCTTTGCTTTTATGGTACTGAATTTTCTCTTTAATTGAAACGATTTTCTATTTATAAAAATTTTATGAACTTATGCATTTAAATAGATGTCCAATATTGCACCTAGAATACAGAATAAAAATTATTTATTCAAGAAAAATATAAGAATATAATCTTAAATAGAAGTAGTGCTCTAAAATATCAAAAGCTACTCTAAAATTGCTGCTTCAATTTTCTACAATCTGCTTAAATTCTTGCATATTGTTAGAGAAGCACAAATGGTCAGATGCAGAGAAAGTGGTGCGTTATTTTGGAATAATTGGCACCTTAAACCTATGTTTTTAAATTCGGACAGGATTGACCAGGCATCCGGTCCAAGTCATTTGAAAAAACTGATTCGAAAAAAATCGGTCAAACTTGGTGAAAAATTGGTTTTGATTGAAAAAAATTAGATTTTTTTTTAATGTTTTTGGATAGTTATGAATTTTTTGGACCCATTGACCTTTGCAACTCTGATTAACTAAAATTGAAAAAAAGAACAAAATTAATAGGTATATAATATATGTACACACACATACACACGCACACACATATATATACACACGCGACGTATTTATGACGTCATCCAGTTCGATCTCGAGTCAACCCCTTGATCAAACCCATTGATCCTCGATCCTTGATTTCGACCGAGTCAATGCCCGATCCAAGTTTGAAAACATAGACTTAAACTATGTAATAATGAATTATTTTTTCCAAATAATTTAAATAAATAAAACTTGAATAAGAGTAATTACTCCAAAAATATCAAAAGCAACTCAAAAATTGCTTATTCTAGTTTCTTCAATCTGGTTGAATTGTTTTTATGCCATTAGAGAAGCAGAAATGTAGAGGGAGTAATATAGCACTTAAGAATAATTAGACGACTGATATATTGGTTTTGAAGGGTGAATATTTTATTATTATTCAAACTTTATAATTCATGTTTGCGTCTAATATTAGAATTACTATTTAATTAATCTAAGTTTGGAAGAAAATGCAAAGATCAAGTACAAAGGGTAATTTTGGAAAGCAAAGGTAAGACACAAAATAACGAAGACTCACTGTAATTTTTCTATAATGATGATGATGATGATGATAATGATAATTTGCTATACAGTTGCAATGAACTTCAATTATGAAAAATTTGATTTATTAAATTGGATTTATTTGATTTGCTCCCCAAAATGTGGTGGCCACTTGATAATGTGAAATTTTAAAAATTTGAAATGTATATCCATCCTTATTCAGTTTAATTTATGAAAAATAGTTATCCTTTAGTTTTTCAAAAAAATACTTAATCTATTTCAAAATCACCAAATTTCAACTTGTGCCAATTGTCTTCATGAAATCAAAAGCTCTACTCTCAAATTTATGGAATGCTGTTCACCAAACATCCTAGAAATACTTCAATTATATAACAAATTCTTTTTTCTCAAACCATCGCAATCCAAACGGTTCTTTAACACTGAGATTAAAAGATCATCTTTGGAATAAAAAAAACGAATCCACACGGTCCTAAGACTATCAAAGCTATTCATACTTTAACTATATAAATAATACCATAAATAGACAAACAAATAAATTGTATCATGCAATGGTTCACAAAGGCAGTATATTAGATGGTATATCACATTCTATCACATTCTAAAGTTGAAGTGGAACCACCAGCCATACAATTAACCAATAGCCATATCCGTTTAATAACTAATATGTTATTTTTGTCAGCTTAATTGTCACATTACCATCAATTGAGCCTAACATGGACAATGTATTTTTCCTACGCGGTAAGAATAGATTGGAAAAGGAGTCTATTTTCTAATGCATTTACTACCAATACTAGTTGAACCTAATTAGAAAAAGGACACTCTCTGTAATTTCCAATGCATTTACTACCAATACTAGTTGAGCCGAATAAGGAAAAGTATGCTTTGCGGAATTTTACGAACTCGTTAAAGAAAAGCTCCAAGTCGCCTAATAATCCGCAGACTACTTCAATTGAGGGACCCCAAAAAATTAATGAAGAAAATAACAATTTAGCGAAGGACCTAGAATAACTTGATTTTTAATCTTGATAACAATTTTTGATAAAACAAATATACTTATTTTCTTTTATTCATTCACACGTCCGTATTATCAATCAATGGTGTATTCTAGAAGGTATTAAAATTGTGATAAATGTATACAATTGTATAAATATTTTCTACATCACTTGGTTGGAAAAACCTTTGCTATGTTGCTATAGTCACAAGCCACGCACTCCACCTGTGTTGCCCAGATCTATAACACAACCAAGGTCCCCGCCAACCATCAATAAAAACCCAAAAGATACAAAATCAAGAACATTTATTCCAAGTTCAAACGCACCCACTGGAGTCCCATTCTTTTGTTCCTTATTTTCACTGCCGCTCAGCGAGTGAGTCATTATGTTCCAACTGCAGATGTTTGCAGTTTTATTGCCCAGTTTTCCTGATTTTATAATTAACAATTGTGTAAGATATTCATTTCGTGGTCATCACTTTGCTTTAAATCAAACCAGTTGCGGGATACTGCTGGGATCAATTTAACGTGTCCGTTTCGGTTTAAAGGTGATCAATCAGATTATAGGTGCAGGGATCAACCTGAGTTCGAAATTTCTTGTGAGCATAATCGTACTGTATCAGATTTTCATTGAATAATCTTGAGCCACAGGAACTACACTTTTATATAGAGCCAAAGAGTATCGATTATGAAAAGGGAACATTTCTTGCAATTGATCCTGGGGTGCAAAAAAACTACTATTCGTCTCTTCCACTTTTCTCTTTAGAAATGACTGAGTCACGTTATGGCGATATTTCAGATAATCTGAGTATTGATCGGAATACTGATATGCTGATCTTCGTGAGTTGTAAAAATCCAGTGAATTCGGAAGCTGCTCTGTATGTAGACACTGCTTCTTGTAATATCGTTGCAAACCATTTTTGTAAGAATCACAACTTTCCTTTTGAAAGCTTCTCTAATTACAGTTACGTCGTGGTTGGTAAAGATCTATCACCATCTGATATTAAAGACTCCTGCACCGTCATTAAAATTTTCCCCCCCGTAGATCCAGTCTCTCCCTAGTATAACAACGAATATTTCGTATTTAGATATCCACAATCTGCTGGCATATGGCTTTCAACTCATGTGGTTTACAGGAGGGGCTAGGAGGAACTCAGTATTTGTAAATGGGCTGCTTTTAATTCAAGTTGTTGCATACCAAATATTCTAATTCCAAATTTCTTTTTAAAAATAAATACAGTAAAATTTTGTGCAAATTCTCGCATCATGTAGTTTTAATCTCTTAAATATCTATGTTTAACTATCAATTTAAAATTATTCATTTTCTAAACAGGACAGTGCTTTAATATTATTTAAAATTTTGGTTTTTTGGTAATTACAAAGCATTTTCATCAAATTTCAACTCCAATCCCTGATGGTGGTTAAGTAATTTGAGATTTATAGATGTGTTTGACAGTCAATTACTCATAGTTACACTAGAGTGAGACTTTTGGTGAGCAATTGATATTGACTTTTAGACTTCTAAAAGGTTCCCTAAGGTTGGGTTTTGTTCTTGGACAATGTAGGCTTACTAATATCGACATTATACAAGTTATACCGCCAGAGTTATCTTATTTTAAGGGGGAAATCTGCATCCGCACTTGAGAGTGAATAAAACACATTCTTTTAAAGTCACTATGATTCTCTCTGTTTTATTTTACCCTTGACAATATTAAAAATTTCTTCTAGGTGCAGCTGTGGTGGATCCTGGAATCGAAATATTAAGTAAGGAGATAATTTGTTGTTGAAAAAAATTATATCTCTAAATAATAAAATAACTTTTTCTCTGCACGTTACTAGTTGAAATACAACTATTAAATTCGCTTTACTGTTTTCTTGTTCTATCGCAGTATTGTTGATTGCAGCAAGAAATGTATATGGAGTAACTCTTCTATTGGCTTTTTTGATTTATAAGCGGCGTCAAAGGCATTTATCCACGTAGGATGCAATTGAAGATTTCCTACAAACAAACAACGGCCTTATGCCTATCAGGTACTCGTACAAAGAATTAAAGGCAATGACTAACAATTTTAATGAGAAATTAGGTGAAGGAGGCTATGGTTTGGTTTACAAAGGCAAGTTGCTAAGCGATAGTTTAGTTGCTGTCAAGATGTTGAACAAATGAAAAGCAAATGGACAAGAATTGATCAATGAAGTTGCAACTATTGGAAGAATTCACCATCTTAACGTGGTCCGATTGGTGGGATTTTGTGTTACCGTTCAAAGCGCGCTCTTGTTTATGATTACATGCCCAATGGCTCTCTGGATAGGTTTGTTGTCTCCGAATGTTCAAATGGTGTTCCACTGAATTGGAAAAAAACATATGAGATCGTAACAGGTATTGCTCGGGGGATTGAGTACTTGCATCAAGGGTGTGACATGCAAATTTTGCATTTTGATATCAAACCACATAACATCTTGCTTGATGAGAACTTTGTTCCAAAAGTTTCAGACTTCGGACTTGCAAAATTATGCCCGATACAAAATAGTGTTGCAACTCTTACTGCTGTTAGAGGAACTTTAGGTTACATGGCTCCAGAATTATTCTACAGGAAGATTGGAATAGTGTCACGTAAGGCAGATGTATATAGTTTTGGAATGTTACTAATGGAAATAGCAGGAAGAAGGAGGCATTTAGCAGAGCGTTCAAGTCAAATTTACTACCCTTCTTGGATATATGATAAATTTGATCAAGGAGAGGACCTTGAAATTGGAGACGTAACTGAAGAAGAAAAAGGAATTGCAGGAAAATTGATTTTGATTGCATTGCGGTGCATACAAACGACACCGGCTGATCGTCCTTCAATGAGAGAAGTCCTGAAAATGCTTGAAGCTGATCTTTTAGCCTTGGAATTGCCTCCTAAACCCTTGTTTTATCCTCCAGATTCACCTATAGTCTCTCAAAGAAGCAGTCGTGGCTCCTCTGAAGAGTTGACAGAGAGTTTGGTTAACTCTGTAGCTTTAGATATATAGCAGATTGATGAATAAGTAGCATTTTTATTGAGTTCGTATTTTTCCATTGTAATGGAACTTTTACTGTGTTCGTATTTTTTTTTTATTGTAATGGATCTTGTTTGGCATGTTTATTGAAATGGTGGTTGTCCTGTAAACTGAACTGAATGGAGTACCTTTTGCTTGTTAGGCTCTTCAAAAATTACACTTTTGCGCCCTTTTGCTTTCTGAAAACACAAAGGCAAAATTACTTAGACAAGGCAATCGTTAGCTAGATTAGTAGGTCTTTATGGAATATCAATTCACAAAAAAGTTATTTCACTCGAATTCCTTTTCTTATATTTTTCTCATTGGCACTTCTAAAAATCTTACCTTGTGCCCACAAGGCAAACTCAGATATCTTTTAATTTTTTATTCATTTATTTATTGTATATTGTTTATTTATTTATTATTATTTTTTGTAATGGCAAACTCAAGTATCACTTGGTAACAATGATACTCTGAATGTTGTACATGAAAAGATATAGATGTGGTTATCCCTTTTCAATAATTTACGTCAATTATTTCTCGTGCAAATAGTTTTTCTTCAATAAGTACACTATCCAATAATGACAGTTACATATTACAATTTTGGTATCACAACCCCCATTACATTGTAATTAGGCTTCGTTTGGTTGATAGGAAAGTAAAGTTAACTTGGAATATGATTCCTGGGAATGTTATTTTAGGAAACGATATTTCTTTATTATATTTAGATATTATTAAAAATCTTGATAGGAAAATTGTGTAGATTCTAATTCTAATATTTGGTTCGGAATAACATAACATGGAATTTAATTTAATTTTCACCAAATTTCTAAAAATACCCCTACAAACATAAGGTGAAATTTTTAAAATTTTTTTTAATCTGTACTTAAGATTTTAATTTTATTTAATAGAATAAATAATAAGCATAATAGGAAAATACACAATTAATGCAAACTATAAACACACTATCATATACATACACACTATGCTTACATACACACATAAACATACTGTTTCTTTAAGTTCAAACATGCACTCTCTCTGTGTTGTATATGTATGCACATACATAAATTATTTTCTTCTCTCGCACACTTGCACACACTCTCTCTTTCATACAAACATTTTTAATCACACACTCTTTTTGTCACATAGATGCACTTATGTTAACACACACGAACACACTTTTTCTCTCACACACGTGCAATTCCTAAATTGTTTTATCTTTCTAAAATAAAACCATTCTATTTACATAGTGAAAATTTGAAGTTCAGTGTTTAAATTCAATTAATTATCGAAATATAATTTTGTCAATTTAATAATTTAATATTTCCCATGCTTTTTTTTTTTTTTTTTTTGAGAAACAAATCTCTGTAAACACAATTTAGAGCAAACAGTCAGTGGTCATCTAGGCATTACTCAGTACAAAAAAGGTGCACTTCAGAAATAGTGTCGACCAGGACTTATACAGAACGATGAACTATCAAATACTCAAAGCACAAACATAATTCCAACTATGATGCTGCAACGAAACCACAAAGTAAGCTTTAACGTTTTCCAGCACCACCTCCAAACATAATTCCCCTTGACTCCAGACTCTGAGACTTGGCCATCACCTCTGCTTTCTTTGCTTTCTTTTCATCTTTAGTCTTCTTGATCCTTTCCTTGATTTCACCGAGAGCAGCCTCCCTGGCAGCGTCTCTTACTTCTGCTTTTTCAGTTCTTGTCTTTTAAATAACCTCTAAAGTTGCACCCACAATAGACCTGGAGTAGGGCTTCTCTGTGGTGCGTCTCCTCTTCTTCACAGCCTCTTGGGCAACATCCTTCTTATGCTGTTTCCTGTACATAGCTGTCCAGGTAAGTTTGGAAGGCTTCAGACGAGTATGGAAATATCTCTTACATTTCGAATTGGCAAAGAGAAAGACCTGAGAATCTGAGCGAACAAATCTGATTCCTTTCCCAGGGTATATCTTTGCCCCACTGAAACGACAGAGCTCTGTCTTGAGAACCATGGCTGTTGCTTTGTTGAGGATTTGTTTGACGCCTTCTGCTTATGCTTAAATTTTAAATTCAAGATTTCAAACTTTACATTTCAGTTCTATCAAATGGGCTTAATCTCTAAGAAACATGCTCTTGCTTGCGGATCATGGGCTCTAGAGATGCCAAACTTATTCCGAAATCTTATTTGGGTACCCAACAGCTAAGCATCAGAGATTCAGATTCAACTAACAACAAAGCTAAAGAAATTATACACAAAATACTAGCATAAATTTAATTCAGGATTTTCTTGTCGTGGAGATCGAAAAATAGATATATAGGAGAGATACGTTAAGGACAGAACATTTTAAACGGTGTTTTATAACAATAGAAACACTGTTGAATTGGGTTTTTTTTTTTTTTTAATGCACAAATTCAAATAAGTGCTTCATGGTAGCTGGCTTAATATTTAAAAAATTTAAGGACATCTTGGATTAAAAAAAGTAAGGCATAAAATAACCAAAACTTTTTGTACATTTTATAATACTACACTAGTATGAAGCACGTGTGTTGCGCATGTGGTCAATGCTTACTAATTGGTGAAATAATAATATGATTAAAAATTATAAAGAGAAATTTTGAATAATTGAAGGAAAAAATGAATTGGATATCTACTATAAAGTATTATGTGTTTCCAATGACTAAAATTAAAAGTGGATATGAACTATTTCAATTTTTTTCTATTTTTCTTTTCCTTGCTCTTATGGTACTGAATTTTCTCTTTAACTGAAACGATTTTCTGTTTATAAAAATTTTATGCACTTATGCATTTAAATAGATGTCCAATATTGCACCTAGAATACGGAATAAAAAATTTATTTTATTCAAGAGAAATGTGAGAATATAATCTTAAATAAAAGTAGGTGCTCTAAAATATCAAAAGCTACTCCAAAATTGCTGCTTCAATTTTCTGCAATCTGCTTAAATTCATGTATGTCGTTAGAGAAGCACAGACCGTCAGATGCAGAGAAAGTGTTGCGCTATTTTAGAATAATTGGCAACTTAAACCGATGTTTTTAAACTTCGGACTAGACTAGGCACCCGTCAGGCATCCAGTTCGAGTCATTTGAAAAACCTAATCTGAAAAAAATCAGTCAAACATGGTGAAAAAACAGTTTTGACCCAAAAAAATCAGATTTTTTTTAATGTTTTTGGCTAGTTATGATTGTTTTGGACTCATTGACCTTTTTAACTTTGGACTAACAACTAAAATTGAAAAAAGAAAAAGTTAATAGGTATATATAATATATATACCTATACACACTCACACACGCATACATACACAAGTGTGCACGTACGTGTTATCTGGTTCAACCCCGAGTCTACCTCTGGTTGAACCCATTGAGCCTAGACCCTTGACTTCAGGAGAGTGAATGTCCAGTTCGAGTATGAAAACATAGACCTAATCTATGTAATAACAAAATATTTTTTCCAATCAAATAAAAGAATAAAACTTGGAATAAGAGTAATTACTCCAAAAATATCAAAAGCAACTCAAAAATTGCTTCTTCTAGTCTCTTCAATCTGCTTGAATTTTTTTTATGCCGTTAGAGAAGCAGAGTGTAGAGGGAGTAATATAGCACTTAAGAATAATTAGAAGACTAATATATTGGTTTTGAAGGTTGAATATTTTATTATTATCCAAACTTTATTAATTCATGTTTCGGTCTTTTATTAGAATTACTATTTAATGAATCTAAGTTTGGAAGAAAACATGCAAAGATCAAGTACAAAGGGTAATTTTGGAAAGCAAAAGTGAGACACAGAATTACCAAGACTCACTGTAATTTTAATATTAGTATGTATGATGATGACGTAAATTTACTATACAGATGCAATGAACTTAAATTATAAAAAATATTATTTATTAAATTGGGTTTATTATGATTTGCTCCCAAAAATGTGGTGGTCACTTGATAATGTGTAATTTTAAAATTCGGAAATCGTATATCTATCCTTATTTAGTTTTAATTTATAAAAGATAGTTATCCTTTATTTTTTTTAAAACAATACTAAACCTATTTCAAAATCGCCAAATTTCAACTTGTGCCAATTGTCTTCATGAAATCAAAAGC
>JAMWEH010000916.1:0-20142 GCA_024721245.1 Mitragyna speciosa | reverse complement strand
TTATACTTGACTAAAGTCTTTAAGGATCATGTGCATGTAAAAGCCTTCTATGCGTTGAATGTCCAATGGGTTAATACACTCTTACCCTATCCCAGTTGCTATAATGACATTATTCTTAAATGCTGTCATATACTTGGGTTTGAATTAATCGATGATGACTTGTACAGTCCTAACTATCTTAAGGGGCGGATATGTGTACCCGAAGGAAGGATTCCTTCTCAAAGAAATTTTGAATGGGATGGAATGCACATAGTTGAAGCCTACAAGTCAAAATCGCTAGGTAAATATGGCTTCTTGGAGTTTGCTTTAATTGTCACTAATTTACTCTTTTGTGGTGTAGGGAATTTAAAGGCAAATCTTTTTCAAGAGGAGGGGAGCAATGTGCTGGATTTGAGGACAAATCCCTTTCAAGAGGAGGGGAATGATGCAAATCCGAGCGATGAGGACATAGTGATCACTCACGACAATCGATTGCACGCTCATTCAAGAGGAACGAGGTTGTCAAAATACAAGTGTTGAAGGAATGAGAGAAACCGCGGCACAAACCGCGGATGATGCCTCCCACGGTTTGTCATGCGGTTCACGTCCAAAAACTTTGATCAAGCCATGCGGGCAACCGCGGATACCCCATCGCGCGGTTTTTCCCGCGGTTCGTGTCCAGAAACTTCTTTCAACACAACCACGGAACAACTTGCGGACCATTCTGTCGCGGTTCGTCTCGCGGTTCGTGTCTAGAAGTGTTGATCAAGTCACGAGAGAAACCGCGTCATAAACCGCGGATACTCCATTGCGCGGTTTCTCCCGCGCTTCGTGTCCAAAAACTCTCTTCAACACAACCGCAGAAGAACCCGCGGCTCATCCTCCCACGGTTTGTCGCGCGGTTCACTTCCGGAATAATACGGGCTTTTACGAGGTTTTATGTTTTTTCTTGTTTTTCAAGTTGTAATAGCCTAGGACCTAATGTAAGGGCTTTAAGGCAATTAAGCCTTGTTTCTTTTTAGCTGTTAATAGACACTCTATTGTAAGAGAAAAGAAAATTAGACATCACGTTAAAAATTAAGGGTTTTCCCTCTTGGCTTCTTGAAAGCTTTTCTTTGAATACCTTAGGAATTCTCTGGGTGTTCTAGGCTTATCAATCCAAGTAATCACCTTGGCTTGTGGCGCCATCTACCTTCAAACTTGGTTCGCTAACTCGTTGGATCGTGGGTCGAGATCGTATCAAGGTTCGCCTTCCCGAGGGTTAGAGGGGTCGAGTCTTTCATTATCCAAACTTGGGTATTGGCTAGATCGCCGCCTCGTATCAGATTGGATATATGCCGGTGACATGTTACATTTAGTATCTGTCTTGGTTTGTGTGAGAGAGAGATGTTATTTTGCATGAAATCCTACTCTCCCTCTCTTTCTCTCTCTTTGAGAGGATGGAACCCAGGATGTTCAAGGGATTTCCTGAATTTTGCTATATAATGTCTTAAGTATATGACCATGTGGTAATGGTATACACAAATTTGTACATTTTCTATTCTGATAAGAATGCATCTATTCAAAGAAAATAACCAGTTGGGCATAGGTTTCCTTTTCAAAAACAATGCCGATGATAATGATTCTGAAATGATGCACCTAGCGCATACCATATGGAACATAGGGAAACAGTTTTCAGAAGTTGTTTAAAGTAAAAACTCCAAAAAGATGGAAAGTGAAAAAGAGAACAATCCACTCCTGCAACTTTCTCATCTTTAACCCTTCTCGGCGAGTCCCTCATCCCCTAGACCCTTCACAACAAACTCCTCGTTTTTACACTCCATTCACCTCTTGCACTTCCTCCCTGCTACCTTCTACTCTCACCCTCATGGCCCAGCCCTCCCCTACTTCGTTGTCTCCCTCCTCAGTATAAACAAATGACAATTGATGCATGAAAGCCTAGACATGAAGCAGACAAACCTAAATCATATTGATAAAAAATTTTAATCTTTGGTGCTTCTTAGTTATTTTGGTGTCAGGCATAGAAGGGGGAGGCAGCAGGGTGTTCACTGATTGGATTGGAATTGAGGTTGTAGGAAGGTGTAGATTGTTGTGTTAGAAATAGGCAGTGAGCTTTTGAGGAGGGTAGTTAGTTGTTGCTATTTTGTGAGTTTCTTTTGGCTGGGGTTGGGGAAGGTTGTTGGGGTGAGGCAGTGTTGAAATGCTGGGCAATGAGAAGTTGAGAGGGATCGGGGGAGAGAGAGAGAGAGAGGTAGCTTTCAGATTTTTAGCTGTCAATGGAGATAAGATTGATATTAAAACATTAGTTTTGCATTAGGAATCAGAAGATAATTTTCAGATTTTTAGCTGTAACAAATGTGAGAGTAGGAGAAGGCAGAAATAGAAAGAAGTAGCAAGAATGAAAGAAAAAAAGAGAAGATGATAGAGATAAGTGGCAGCAGTCCACTAAGGTTTATAGAAGACGGGGCAAAAATAGATACAATCTAGCCTTGGGTGTGATGCCCAAAGGTGCCTAGGAGTGATTCCTAGAGTTTCCTAATTCATTCTTACTTTCAATCTTAAATTTCGGTAAATCTCTTGTTAATGTTTATTCTGAATTTCATTCAACTATTTTCCTGCTATTTTTCTGCCTATATCTTGTGAGTCCAAGCCTTTAAACAACTACCTGCAACCTCTACCTACCATCAGCTTCTTGTGCCGTATTAGAAGAAGAAGATAGGAAGAAATAGAATAAATTTTTTAGTGCTCCACCTAGATTTCCTTAGGATTCACCACCCATCCAACATGAAGCTACCATCATCTCTCAAAGAAAGCATAACACAGCAACATGAAATAAAAAAAAAAAATACAAGAGAGAGAGAGAGAGAGAGATCCATCATCCTTGTGCTATTGCCGCCAATAAAAATATTAAGACTTTAAAGGCTAAGGATTCTTAGGTGTTAAGCAAAATTTTAAGTGAGAAAATCAACAACAAAGAAAGCTAAAAGAGTAAAAGCTGACAAGTGTGGGAAGCTGACTGCTAGTATATAGATTAAAATAATCCTAAATCACATCAAACTATATAAAGAAACTGCCACTTTGTCAAATTTTTTTTTTTCGAATTTTGCAAAACAACCATGTTATTGTTTTTGCACCCTGATTGGGTGGTTGTGGAGGGATTGTTGTTTTTGTTGTGCGGAAGGCATCCTTTTCAGAGGAAGATGGCCAAATGATGAGTTCTTTTGAGGAGGGCAGTTGCTCTGTTCTTAGGAAGGCAACTACTGATAGTGAGGGAGGAGGAGGGGCAGAAGCCAGAAGGTGGTGGGAAGAGCGAGAGGTTGGTTGGAGAAAACAGATTTTGTGTGGTATACGGGGTATTCTTATGTATTCTTCCACATCAGCTCTAGCTGTATGTTTTTTAACCAAAACAATCAAAATAATTGGTGAAAGTGTACTTGTTGAGGCTGTAGGGGAATGGACTATAATTGTCATAAACCTTAGTGATGCAAAATTCAGTTATCAAGAAGGGCATTTTGAAAGTTCCAGAAAATGATAATTCTATGAATTTTCTAACTGTTTCTACTGCTGTATTTTGGGTCAAGTTCAATGTAGTATTAGTGGTTCATTCTCTTAGACATTTAGTGTTTGAAGGACAATGTTTGAAATTGTTGCAGATACTGAAACAGGTCACTCTTGTAGGCACATGAAGTCTTTCTGGCTAGCTAGGAAAATTTTTCGAAGTAAGGTTGTGGAGTTAAATCAAACTTTAGGTGTTCAAGTCATGTTTATAAGCTGCCCTTATTAATGATGAAGAACATTGAATCTGTTATTGGGTTAAAATCTTCAACCTTGAGATGACTTGAGCCACTACTAAAGCTTAAAGGTAAAAGCAGCTACTTGTTCGATTTTGCTACTTGAAGCTAGTTTTGATTTCATAAAAATTGTTCTGAGAGAGTATAATCAGCTGATTATTGCTTTTTGTTATGCTAAAATTTGTTTCGAGGTATCCTGAACCACTTTGCTTTTAGCTTATTTTAAGCTGAAAAAAGCTAATTCTAAGAAACAGTTGGTCCTTAGATAACAGCTTTTATCTTTTCCAAACTTTCACAAGGAATACATGTTTTCAATTTTTTCTACAAATTTTTCGGTGATTGGCCTTTTTGTAATCAACTTTGGAAAAGCATGTTGAGAACAAGCTAATAGTTTATTGCGAAACCTGTTTATTTGAAGATTTGCTAGAGTACCCGGTGCTTGTATGACCTGGATTCTTTCTAGTCCAATACTTTGTAGGGATAATATTTGATTAAGTGGCCAGAATGATGTAACCTCAGGGAATTGCTTCATATTGAAGTAATATCAACTTACAACCAATACCATGTATATTTCCACTATAAAAGGAAATGGAGATCATAGGAGGAAGGCTTTTGCAAAAACAATATCCAATGTCAGATTTTGTATGGAATGATCTCTTCTAAGGAGGGATTTCTTATTTTTTCTAGGTGTCATTTCCTGTTAACCCTATGTCTGATTGGGTTCCTTTTTTCAAAGATACTGTTCAATTTCAGATTGGTGTGAAACAGTTTGTAAGAAGTGATTCTTTACTTTTACTAGATGCCATTCCTGTTAACCCTATGTCTGATTACAGGGTTTCCCTTATTTTCTTTGCTCTGTTCCTTTATTCCTGTTCTTTGCAGTTATATATTGTGATAAGGTGCATGATAGTTACTGGAAATAAGGCAAAGCTACCATACACAAATACACTCCAAGAGCAAGAAATGTATCAAAATAGCACAATAATGAGCTTAAAGGAGAATGGATACGGAGAGAAGAACATAACTTTTATTATAGGGTAGAAAATTATTGATGGACTAGTATGTAGCTTTTAGATTGGGGTTAAAGTGGTACTTAGGAAATATTTCTCTGCTGCGTGCACAAACATGCATTTTCTAGGCATAAATGATTAGGAAAGTATCTAATATAGAGACAGTGATGACACAGCCATAAAATGGATAAATGTTGTCGTCAATGGATAAGTATTGTCGGATCACTTGCAATGTTCTAATTGCAATGGCCTAAAAGGAGCTGGCGATGGTGATATCTAGGGTCATAAGATGGTTCAACTGAGGTGGGTATTTAAGTCTCTGAATTTTAGTACTTTCCAGAATTTTAGGTCTTCAAAAGGTTTTTAAGTAATTAGTTATTTTGGCTGGAAATTTCTATGTTTCTTGAGTTTTAGATAATTACCTTGTATTTATTTGGAGTTGGTTGATTTTAGGAAAGTTCCGAAAGTATAGCGTCTAATTGTTTTTAAATTAAGAAAATAGGAATCCTAATTACAGGAGGATTCTTTTTTTAAGTAGCTTTATGACGTGAAATATTTCACAAATGACAGTCACCGCAAATATTTTTGGCCTCACATGTTGAGGAGCCATTTATTCCTCACCTTCAATTTTTAGGATCTCAGATTTAATGTTCACTGGGTTTACTCACACTGTCCCAAGGGATAGATGTGATGATATTGGTGACAGTTTTTTTTTATTTTTTATTTTTTTTATAAAAAAGGATGTCCCAGCCTAGAACTTTTTTGGAGTTCCAGAGATGGTCCTGGCTCGGCTATTAATGGGGAAGTATGGTGGTATCCATTGTTACAGTTTGCAAGTGTACACAATTTCCTTGAGCCTGCAGCCGTGGCAACCATGAGCAGTCGGTGGTGCATTATTGTGTCAAGGCCATGTTGAATCTGTTAGAAGTAAATGTAAAAAGCGCGTATGATGGCAAACAAATCCACCTGTCAACGATTGATGCTAACAAGCATGTGGTACGTGTCATGCCATGCATCAGCAAGTAGTCTGAATGGTGCCCTATTCTCCTTAATTAGAAGAAACAACCTTAAGTAACAGGAACAAGGCATCTTAGGAATCACAGCTAGGTTCACTTACAATTTGACTGGATACAATTTGACTGGAACTGGGCTTAGGAAATTTTTGATATAGACCCCGATACATTGGACTGAAATCTCACAAAAATATGGAGCTCAGTTGTTTTTGTGAGACCACGGTTTTTATCGAAGTTTCCCAAGGTTAAAGAGCTTAGGTTATCAAAAATCATATGGAGATCATCTCAGCTTGGGTTAGATTTTGATATTTGTCAAAAGAAGACTTTCTATGATTGGGCCTCTTCATGGTTTGAGGTAGAGCTTTTAATGAACCGAGCTGTTCGCGAACACAAGTTGATTCGGCTCGTGAAAGCTCGAATTCGGCTCGTTTGAATAGTTAAACGAGCCGAACTCGAATAAGATTTGAGCTCGTTTATTAAACGAACGAATTCTAACACTGTTCGCGAACGCTCGTTTGTGTTCGCGAACATGGGTAATAGTGTCTTTTCACATTATTTTCAAAATAAAAACATTCGAGCTCAATCGAACTTTGTTCGATTGTGTAAAAATCGAGTTCGATCGAGCTCTATTTGGTTGTGTTAAATGAGCCGAGCCCGTTCGAGCTTATTCGAGCTCGGTTCGTTTATGTTAAACGAGCTGAATCGAATTCGATCTCGAGCATATGTTTTATTTGACGAGCCGAGCTCGAACACAAATATTAACTCGTTTAATAATTGAGCCGAGCCAGCCAGTTCGTTTATTAAACGAACATAATCTGAATAAGGAGTATTCGACTCGATTTGGCTCGTTAATAGCTCTAGTTTGAGGATATACAAGACACAAATATTTCCGTTTGGATGGCATTATTTGGAGTGTTTTTGGAGAATTATTTGAAAAAATTATTTGGACTATTTTTTGTTGACTTTTTTTAGAAAGGTGAAAAAGTAGTTGGATGTGAAAATTTTTTTAAAGTGACATGATAGTAGTTTGAAAAGTGAATAATTAGTATAGGAAATGTGTTTGAATGGTTCAAAAATTTTGGCCAAACTTGCAAAATTATGGAATGCTTAGCAATGTCCATACCCTAGTGCTCGCTAAGCATTCATCCAACCATTTCTATCTTTAAAGCGAACGTTCGTTTCGTCGTTCGCTTCGTCGTCCGGTTAAAGATGCGAACGTCTGCTCATCTCCGTTTCGTCGTCTTACCTCAAAACCCACTGACAATGAATTTCATTTTGTTACTCACGATTTTATCAGTTTTTCTAAACAAATTTTGAATATAAACTAGCTTGCTTTTGTGAATAATTGTGTAAAAAATCTCTAAAGTTCATTTGAAATTTAGAGTGAAAATTTGGTAGAAAATTTTGGAGAAAATGTTTGACCGAAAAATTTTTGTATTTTTTCTCAAAAAAATTTTCATTTGGCCAAACGGGTTTGAGAAAAATTTTTCTAAAAAATGAATCAAATAACTTGTCTAGACAGAGCCGTCAGTCGGTAGTTATCCTTTAACATATTTGGTTGGCAAGGAATGATCATTTATGGAATCAGGTTGAAATTAATCCACTGCATATTATAAGGAAAGACAGAGTAGCTACTTGGAGATTATTACTACTTTTCGGAATAAGGAACGCAAGGAAGATGATATATCTGGAACTGCGGTATCTCATTCTCAATCATTTGACATGATTCATAAGTGCACTGTTCTGTATTCAAGCAGGCAGTCGATTCTGGACATTTCACTTTTATTATGGATGGTTCATACAATCCAAAAAGGGGTAAATCAATTGTGGGTATTGTTTGCAAGAATCATGAAGAGCTTCAATTGTTTGCAAAATCTATTCCGATAGAAGCATCATCTGCTTTGCAAAATGAAGCTATGGCTTGTCTCCATTCCATTTTGATATTAGCTGTACAAGGTTTTCAATGCATAACTTCATAAATAGATTGTCTACACCTGATCCAGTGCTTTTCTAATGACCAGATTATACCTTCGGCTTTGCAAACTCTGTTTAATGATATTTTAATATTTGCATCTTATTTATCCTATTGTAATATTATAGAAGAAGATAGGTCTAAACTTTTACAAACTCATAAACTTGTTGTATCTTTGATTATTGTATAATTAGTGTTATAATGAGAATGTGTTTTTCAAAAAAGAGAAGAGCTTAGGTTATTAGATATTGATGATTCGATATTCAGGTTCACATAAATGCTCTTTCATTGATGGAAGTTTGGGTAGATGTCAGATGTCTGCTTTTCTTTATGTTTCCTCAACATCCCTCCTTAACTTTTTTCTGCAAATTGGGAAATTAGGTTACGAAGGTTGAGGGGTTTTTAACTACTACTATGGCAGAAACACAATGAGGATGTGCAGCATGATGTTTAAACAAACAAAGCCTGATTGGCAATTAAGGGTGGAAGGATCGACCAAAATGGATTTCCCGCCCATATTAGTTCTATGACTGTATGGGACTCCTTGGTCTTAGACTCCCTTTTCTATTCTAATGCAATTCATGCCCATGCCCAAGTCCATTTTTCCGTGGCAAACGCAATTCAACTCCATAATTCTAAATGCATTAATTTCTAATTTCTGATTTAATAAAACTCTACCTGTGGTGGAAAGGGGAGAAGGAAAAAGACGCATATATGGTTTCCACCATGGAACAACAGCTGTGGGCCAAAGCTGAAGAAAAATAGTAGTCGGTCTTTAAAATCGAGTGATGTTGATCTTTGACTTTTAGCGTTAAAGAAAAAGGAAACTTTAGTTAGCTTTGACATTTCATGAGACAACCAAATTTCCTCGAAGGCGTCGCTCTGGGTTTGAAATTTCGTGGAAAACATCTCTTCTAGAAGGCATCCTAAGTTGCAGCCTGTCAAACTATAAGATCCAGCATTTTAAATATTAAAAGTTGAAACGAATGATGGTAGCATTAATGATTTTGAAATTGACAGATGCGTACACTAATTTAAATTAGGGATAATTTCACATACCTCCCCTGAGGTTTGTCATAATTACACCTACCTCCCCTCAGGTTTTAAAAATTACACTTACACCCCCTGTGTTTATATTTTCTATAACAAAATAAGTCCATTTTGATAATGTAACCCAAAAATACCAACTAAATACCTTAAAATATCCTAAATTGCTTTTAAATTGGTTATCTCTTTCTTATTAATATATTTATTTGTAAAATTTTAATAGATAAAGTAAATTTTATTTCAAATTAATCAGATAACTGAGTTTTGAAGAAGTAATATTTGGTAAGAATTAAAATTTAAGATAAGATATAAATACTTTTGATATTTTTATAACTAATTAATTAATTTTTAAGGTTTATTTATCTTTTTTAAAAGCTATTAAGCATATTTTAAGGTGTTTGGTTGGTGTTTTTGGGTTACATTATTAAGATGGACTTGTTTTGTTATAAAAAT
The DNA here is from genome assembly GCA_024721245.1 of Mitragyna speciosa. Taxonomy (NCBI): domain Eukaryota; kingdom Viridiplantae; phylum Streptophyta; class Magnoliopsida; order Gentianales; family Rubiaceae; genus Mitragyna; species Mitragyna speciosa. The sequence continues at coordinate 10,877 of JAMWEH010000916.1, read as the reverse complement.
ATAAAAATAGGGGGTGTAAGTGTAATTTTCAAAACCTGAAGGGAGGTGAGAGTAATTATATAAAACCTCAAGGGAGGTATGTGAAATTATCCCTTTAAATTATAAGGGGGTGCTTAGTTTAGATGAATCAAGAAAGAAAATGGATATCAATAGTTATGATACTTATTGTTGAAATTTAGAAAATAATTATTACTATCTTTTAATGAGAATAAAAGTGATTAATTTTGATCTCTATGATTCTCCCAAAATATTAATATATCAAATTCATTAATCTTTTTAAGAGAAATGATACCCATTTTATTACTAAACCAAATATGTTGAGGAAATTATCAAAACTTATACTATAATTGAATTAATGATATTCATGGTGATAGCGATTGAAGAATTTGAACCAAACACCTCCTAATATTAAATTCATGCATAATGCACTGGGTTACATTTACAAAAAAATAATGATTTGTGCTACTTTTTTTGAATTAACAAATTAATGTCTAAATAAATTTGAACATAATCTTTTTATGTACTTTGCATAATGGAGGTGAGAGTCTCCGGCTAATTTCTCTGAATAATAATAAAATAAAATAAAAGTCCAAAAATTAGGGGAGATTTGGAAGGACTTCTTAATTTAGCGTTGCCGTACACTCGTGCAAATATTTTTTTAATGTTTTTGGATTTGTATGTTTGGGAGACTAAACTGCAAATGGAGGACTTATTGTGCAGCTAAAAAGTTTATTAAAGCTGCTGCACGCTACTCTCTAAAAAAAAAAAGACAAATTGTCATAGGCCACACACCTACACTCACAAAATGAATTGTGAGTATAGACGCACAATGTAGATATTAAATTTTGACGCACCGCTTATTTTCTAACATTAGTGAGCCTTTTTCTATTTTTCGGGGTCGAATTCTAGGTTTGTGTAAAAAGGGCAAAAGTCAACAATTTCAGGGGCAAAACGGTTATTTCGAGCATGTAAATATTTTTCACCCGATTTTTTGCTCTAAATTCACGTTTTGTACTTTTACACATGTTTCTAAATTTTGTGATTTTTTTGGGAGTCAATTTTTTTTTTTTTTGGTATATTACACCAATTCAGGGGCAAAATGGTCATTTCACCTTGCAAATGCCTTTTTCACCCATTATTGAGTCCTAAATTCATATTTTTCATGGCATCAATTCAGGGGGCAAAATTGTCATTTTACCTCGTAAATGAATTTTTCACCCATTCTTGAGTCGTAAAGTCACATTTCAGGCTTTTAAGGCTATTTTCAATTTTTCATAATTTTTTCATGGTCAACTGCTATTTTTTTCTATTACGTCAACACAGAAGCAAAATCATCATTTCACCTCCATAATGCTTTTTTCACTTGTTTTTCAATCCTAAATTCATGTTTCATGTTTTTAAGTATATTTTTAATTTTTTGAGAATTTTTCGAAGTCAAAAACTATTTTTCTGTAAATTGCGCATATAGGGGTAAAATTGTCAATTTTGCACACAAATGTTTTCTTCACCCGGATTTGGTAATAAAATTCAACTGTGACTCTCGAACTCATTTCTCTCATTTTCAAAGATTTAGAGTTGTAAAAGAGTTTTTCAAACATTTTTTTAAAAATTTTTGTTTGTTTTATTTAAAGGTTTTTATGGTGACTTGATGCATCCAAACTTATTACTAAGTGGCGATTCTATTTTTTATAAAACCCTTTTCCAAAATTTTCAACCAAACCTGTTGCATTTTGAGTCCCAACCTTGTTTTAGTTTTTCGAAAAATAAAAAAATATTTTTTTTGCTAAAAAATACTTTTTTCACAAAAAAAAAAACCACACTTTTTCCCTCTCCCGCAGTTTTCCAAAAGAAACTCTTTTAAAAACTTTCGTCTTTTCAAGGCACAACAACAACACTCGCTATTCATTTTGTAAGTGTAAATAATGACTTTTTTAATTTTTGTAGCTAATGACATCTATTTTTTTTTTTTAAGTTTTTACTTTCCATGCTATCATTTAACTAGCCTTAAAAAAAAAAAAAAGCAAGTGCCCAAAAGCCTTGTTTTTTAAATGCATGCCAAAACCAAGATCTAGTATTTATTGAGATTTAAAACTATAATTATTCATGGTACCTATTTATATCTATTTTAATTATTCATGGTACCCATTTATATCTATTTTATGGATGTTTTGGTGATCTATTGTCATTTGTTGTGATACGTGCATGGTAGCCCTCAAATGTATCATTCAAGCATCAACGGGATTGATTGTTCATCTATGCTATTTTGAGGAGTTTAAGGGTACAAGGCATGGCAATGGGGCATGGAGAATGGCTTATCTAACATCCACTCAAGTGGGCAAAAGGTTGATGGTTGCACGTGAGGTTAAAGGTGTGAGGCAGAATTCTCAACGGTGAAACCAGGAGATGAGCTGAGGACAAAAAAAGGCTAGCCACGCCTGTGGCTGGAGAGATTGCACCTGCGACTGACTTGAATTGTAACATTCTGACAGAAGACACGAGGTAAGCCGGGCCATGGCCTAGATCAGAAGGTTTACGATTTTATTAATTTTTTTTAATTTTTAGATTAGCTTTTGAGTCATATTTATCTTAGAATTTCCATATTTGTTCTTTAGGGTATTTGTACATATATAAGACTAACTATTGTATTATTATTTTAAGTTTATAATAAATCAATAAAATTGTGAGTTTTCTTTCTATGAGAGTTTTCTTCAGTTCCTGGATTAGAACTAATTCATGGTCTTATTGGAGTGATTCCATGGCGACCAAAACCTTACCTTAGAGTTTCTTCCACTTGGTATAGGTGTCTATTCGATGGGTTGATTAGGGGTCCAACTTGCAACGTAAAACGAAGAGTTCAACAATCTTAGTTGAACCTTCAAGCAACACAATTCAAATTGTTCTTGGTGTCTTTGACAAGTTCAAAAGAGGTCAAGAAGATTGAGTTGTTTGTCGCCTGATTTTTCAAGACAATCCTTTGAGAAGATATTCCTATGATATACGAGAGGGTCACCCCCGATCGTATTATGTTGCAAGAGACAAAATGATATAGTGAGATTTACTTACAGAAGCTAAACCAACTATAAAACAAGCGTAGTGAAATGTAAATATATTATTTAGGGGTGTGATTAGTTCGGTAATTCGGTTTAAAATTTAAAATTTTAATTTCAATTTTCAATTTCAATCTACCTAGCTATTTCAATTTCAAATTTAAAATTACCAAATTGGATTTTATAATTTGAATTTGTTATCGAATTTGGCATTTACCAAATTACCGATTTAGATTGTTGTTTTGAACAAAAATGTGGCCTAACAATTATACTTCAACATTGAAAAAATATATATTAGTCCCAATAAGTATTATCCAATTAAATAATTCATCAATCAATTGACATTAATTAACAAATTATTTTTGACGAAAGATCAAAAAAATGAAATTTATGATTAGAAATTTTAATTAGTTATTATACTATATAAATATTGATTTTTTCAATTCACATTAAATAGTTGCATTTGACAATCGATATTTTTGTAAATACTGTGTATTTATTTATAAACATAAATACAAGTTATTTATTAATATATATAAATATTTATACTGTAATCACTATGTTTTGTGCAAGATTTTATATCTTTCTCCAACCTATGAATGTATATAAATACACTAGTATTTATATATTAATTATAAATTTCACTTTTTTTGATCTTTTATCAAAGGCAATTTGTTAATTAATGACAATTTATTGGTGAATTATTTAATGAGATAATACTCATTAGAGATAATATATATATATATTTTCAATGTTGGAGTATAATGGTTGGGCCACATTTTTGTTCAACCCAACAATCTAAATCGTTAATTCAGTAAATGCCGTATTCGATACCGAATTCGAATTCGGTAATTTTAAATTCGAAATTGAAATAGCTCGGTATTTTACTAAGCAAAAATACTAAATTTACCAAATTTATTTTAACAAATTACCAAATTACTGATTGAATAACACCCCTAACTAATATAGTTGCATTTCACTGCACTTGTTTTACAGTTGGTTTAGCTTCTATAAGTGGATCGCACTATGTTATTTTGTTTCTTGCAACAAATGACAATAAATCAGCAAAACATGTAGAAAATAGATAGAAAATAGACATAAATAGGTACGATGAATAATTAAAGTTCTAATTAAAATAGACTCACAGGTTCTAATTAAAGTTCTTTAGGAGAAGTTTCACTATCCATGGTCTATCTACAAGAAGGTTCAACAGATTTTTCATCTCACACACCATTTAATAGATTTCCAACATTGTTATTGAGAGGCAAATCAAGTTGCTGATGCCCTGTTAAACATTGGTGTAGGTCATGAAAATTATAGGATTTACACAAAGTTCGATGATCTCCCACCAAAAGCAAGCGCCTTCTTAGAGTAGATAAAATTCAATTACCTTCTTTACGTAGATTGTCATAGCTACTTTATAAAGGGAATAGTATTCCCAATTTTTTATGAATTTTCATGTAATAATTGAGGTAAGGTTCTTGTCCCCCTCATGTACTTTTTTTTTTGTTTTATATTAATAAAATCTAGGGTGGCGTCCCTCCCCCATGTATGGGGTTTTGCCAAAAAAAAAAAAAAAAGGTATGAATAATTATAGCTTTAAATCTCAATAAAACTACTAGATTTTCGTTTGGCATGCATTTAAAAAACAGGGCTTTTGGGCACTTGCTTTTTTGTTTAGGCTAGTTAAATGATAGTGTGGAAAGTTAAAATTAAAAAAACACGTCATTAGCTACAAAAATTTTAAAAAATGTCATTATTTACACTCATACAATGAATTGTGAGTGTTGTGTGGCTACACTCACAATTCATTTTGTGATTTGTGTGCGGCAAGTGAAAATTTATCTTTTTTTTTTTTTTAAGGTTTAGAGAGTTATCACATGCCAAGTGTGAGGTTACTCTAATAAAAGTGCCGTATGGTGATTGGCAACGTTCAATCACCATTTTAAGGTTATCGTTCAATCACCATTTTTTTGAAAATTTTGTGAGAGTCATCGCACAGGTAGTGTGGGGTGACTTTCTAAATTTTTTTATTTGCACTTTTAAGCCCCCCCAAACTAAAAAAAAAAAAAAAAAATTGGCCAGTCACTGCACAGGTAGTGTGCGGCGACACTACTCCCAGAAAACCCCCGCAAATCACCCCAAATCATTGACTTTTCTTTATATATATATATATATATATATATTTATATACATATATTATTCTAAGAAACTTGTAGAGAGATCTCCTCTCTCATTTCCCATCCCATGTAATGGATTCACTTCTCACTTTATCACCCACCCAATCTACTTAATCACCTCCCTTTTTAGCTCCATTCGCATTCACGCGATTTTTAGTTGAATGTTTGTTTTTGAATTTTATTTTTAATTTTTTATTAAGTGTATATTTGCTATAGGTGCATAGATAAGTTAAATATCTTAAAAAGGAAAAATAACAAAAATCCATTCAAATCGCCTAAAATTCTGTTTTTTTTTGGGGGGAGGGGGCTTAGTATATCTAAAATTCAATACTAAGTGACAACTCCTAATTTTTTGAAAATTCTTTTTCCTCGATTTTTCTTTTGGGCCCATAAAACACAACATTTTTTCAAATTCCCATTTTTAGACTCTTTTTTTTTTTCAATTTGGTTTTAACTAAAAAAATATAAACCAACAAACTTTGCTTTTAATTAGGCAATAGCCTTAATTGTTATAGTTAATAACTTTCATTGTTATTGCTACTACTGCTAATTTTTTCTCAAAAATCCACAAAAAACCAAAAAATTTGTTATTTTTCATACTATTTGTTATTTTTCACACTTTAGTATAATTTTAGTCTTTTTTTTTTTATATGAAAGTGCAATGACGTTCCAATTTCACCTAAGACTAGAAGTGAGCCTAATCTTTATTTAATTGCACCATTTTAATCTCAAGGTCTTTATGTGTTTATTTTTTGTGTTTTTCTGCATTTGTGTATCTATGCGTTCAATTTTAGAATTTTTATCTTTTAATTCTTTTGTTGAATATTGTTTAAATATTAACTATAAATATTTCAACTTGAGTAGTTTAATTATGCCTCTTTTAGGAAATACTTCATGACATCCACTTGCACTAATGTCCTTTCTTTGGTATTATCCCCACACTCCTTTTAGGATTTGGATCGATTGGGCTACGTATACATGCATTACATGACAGGTGTATAATAGTTTTTAAAATTTACTCGAACCACTGACCTAGAGCATAGGAATTGACAATATTTTTAACCCCTCAATCTAAGGTTAGAGAGCTTTAAGCTTGTCAAGTACATGCATTTGTAAGTATAATCAAAGCTGACGGAGCACAAGAAGTTGTCCAGGAGAACAAGCTCAAGGTCGTGGATCTTTTGGAGGAATTAGGAGTTCCAATGACTCGTTTGAGAACTATAAGAGGATGAAAGAAGCGTTGCAGGCTTTGATTTTGGACGTGCATGATAAAGAGAAAGTTAAATGGGTTAAGTCCACTTCATCTATTCCATTTACACCTCGATTAATCACTCTAATTTAGGCTAAAAATGGTGTAGGAGAAGAGTTTGAAGCAATGCAAGGGATATGTAAAGTGCAAAGTGGAAGACCAAGGGTTTTGATTGAACCCACGGGCCAACCCACTGCGGTTTCAACAACAGGTACTATTAGAAGGGTGAGAATTAGCCAGCAATGGATTCAAATAGAACCTATGCCTCGTAGCTATGTTGCTGATTCCTTCGCGAGTACAATCAAAATGTCTAGCAGCTTGGAGTGAGACTTGAAGAACTAAGCCGCGCCTGTAGACATGCCTCGGGTTCATCCACGGCTACAGACAGAAAGTCTAGACGCATTATTTAATTTAATATTTTTTTTAACAAGTTGTAACCTTAATAGTAGAGTAGTAATCGTGACAGCTTACGACTAGTGGTAGTATTTTTAGTAAGTATTCTTTGTGAACTTATATAAGGGTTATTGGGTGAACGATTAAACAACAATTGACTAATATTATTTGTGAGTTTCTCTCAGGTTTGAGATTTTTCTTAGTTCTATATTGATTAAGAACTAGTTCCTAGTCTTATCAAGAGCAATCTTGTGGTGACTAACCCCCTTTTCACTTGTCGATCTTCAAAAATTCAACAAGTTTAGATTAGGTCTTCTTGTTTCGCACAACATAACCTAACTTAGATGTTGATGCACGTGAGGTTGTGAACTGGCCAAGTTCGCTTGATGATTCCAAGTATAAAGGCCTCGAATGCTTTTTCAATGAAGAACAACAATCCTAGGGTTCTATTCTAGACCAAGTTGAGCAGGGTCAATTGTCTAAATTATTACGCTAAAGATCTTTGTCAAACACGAAAGAAATATTCTAAGCAGGTATTTGGGTCGCTACAAGCCAAAGCTTGATAAGACCAAGGACTATTCTAATCCAAAAACCAAGAAAGCACTCAAACAAAAGCTCTCTCAAGAAAACACATGTTTTATGAATAATCTTAATCTATTATTCAAGGATTGAAGTTAGCCCTTAAATAGGCCTAAGTCTCACTATTATAAAATGAAAAGTAATAACGAGTAGAAATCCTATCCTAACCCTAATACGGGCTATAACTTATCACACCTAACAATAATATAAAAGTTATAACACAAAAATTGCACAAAATAGCGATCAGAAAGGAAAACTTATTAGTTTAGGTTCTATTTACATCAACTATCCGTGAGTGAATAATGGGCGCGGATAGCCACCAAATGTAACTTCTCAATCTGCAGCTTTTTGTTCCTATCCGCAGGTCTATCTGCGTGCGGATATGAGACGCAGATAGGACCAGAAGCAACACTCCATCTTTGCACCACTCTACTTCAATCCGTGATTGATGGTGTGGATTGCTCCAAAATCATCCCATCATCTCCTTTGGCCCAAATCACAGTGATTATCCTTGGTGATTGCGAAGAATCAGTCCTAGCAGCTTCTTCCTCAAGTGTATCTATGATCAATCCATGCAAATTCCTTGTTCTAGAGCACCAACATATGGTTACTTAATAGATAATCCACAGCTCCATCAATTCACTTATAATAAGTTCACTTCCATGGAATCCATCTTGAACCATGCTCGCATCAGACTGCTGCTCTTTTAAACGATTCGACCTCGAATCGTCGCCTACATCATACAAGCAAACATAAGTATTGAAAACTCGAGTTAAGAATTGATATTTACCTTGTAAACTCATCTCATATACTGACTTAGTCATTTCATCATGAAATTGGAGTTCTCTTGGAGAGGGATCACAATTCTCATATAAATCAATCCAACAACTAATGCACTTAAAGAAAGTAACATCATAAGACTTAAGTACATGTAATGAATTTACAAGAATCAATAAACATTTTAAGTGAACAAATCCTCTCCTATGTGCGTAATCTCAGAAAATATGAACTATAAACAACAGATAGGGACCCAATCAGCAAGGTAATGTGACCAACTAACACAAAAACAAAATGAACTCCTAAAGGAAAAAAACAAGATAAAACAACTTAACACATTGCAAACTATCACGTAAATAAGAAAGAAAATAAGTATTCCCTTCATAAAATGAAGACCCTAAGATACTTAAAACATGATCTTTAACAAAATCAAACTCTCAGGACCGAATGCACATGCACACCAACACACCACAACACTAATGACATTGCACGAAGAATGATGCAAGTTATGACAAATCATGATATATGAAGCAAAATTAGTCATGCCAACACTAAACAAAGAACAATTATACAATGCTATACTGTTAATGCTTAAAACAAATAATAACTCAGGGACATGAAAACATATCCTAGAATGCTTAACATTACTAGAATACAACACAGTGAGTAAATCATGCCACTAATCAAACAAGTCAAACAAATAACTTCCAGCAAAGGTAATGTGGAGACAAAGCCTTTTGTCCTCCAACGCATTCAGTTGGATAACGAAAATTTCCTCAAAGTCCTTAGCCCTTAATGACACAACAAAATCAGATGTAACACCATGAAGACTCCATGCTAATGGCATTGTTCCTTGATGATCAAACTGCATAAGTGACACAAAAACACTAAGAAAACTTTGCTTAAGCGAGTTAGAAAACTAAACATCTTCCATGTAGCTCTTTGGTTCAAGAGATTTAACCCCCAAAAACAAAACACTCTTATTCTTACTAACTTCCTTTCAGCTCATGCTCACACTCTCACTTTTGTTTCCTTCCTCATGAGCATTCTTTTCTTTAGCCTTCAACTTAAAATCTTTAGATAGTCTCACTTGATCTTCATAAGCTTTAGTTGGCTTCAAGAGATTCAAAGTGATCTTCTTATTATTCCAAGTAAAAGTATACTTGTTTGCCAATCCGTCATAGATCACTCTCCTATCAAATTACCAAGGACAACCTAAAAGTATGTGGCATGCTTACTTGGGCACAATGTTGTGACAAGTGGAAAATTTGCCTATATTAATATATATATATATATATATATATTAGTTGGTATTTTTAGTGTATTTTTAGTTAAGTTACTATACTTTTTGACTTTAAATAACATATTTTCATTCAGTAGGGTTTATTTTCTAGAATTAGGGTTTTTGCATCTAAAACTATTATTTTGAGTATTTAATTTACAAACTAATATTTATGTTTGCAAATTCAATCAAAGAAGGCCAAGATCAAGATGACTAAGTGAAAAAGGTAAAAGAATTATTTGGAAGATGAAATGAGCAAAATGTAAAAAAATAGAAAAAATCAGCAAAAATTCTAAGAAAGTCATGAAAAGGGATCAGGACACTTGAAAGGATAACTCAGCAAAAATTTACACAAGTAGGACTAGAAAACGTGATTCGCAGCTAACGATATGCGGACAATCAGCCGCGTATCACTAGTTGCGTATCGCCACCGACTTGCCAAATTTCGGCTGTTGCAACTTGCTTCATCCTCCAGCTGTTTTTGTACACTTTTGAACTGAACCCAGGTTTTGCAAGTTGAAGATTACATTGGAAGTGCAAATGGAAACTTATAGGCCTTCAACTAGGGTTTTCATCATTCCAACTCGTTAAATGTAAATTGCAAGTTGGAAAATGACTTGTAGGATCCATGTCTATAAATAGAAGTCATTTGTAAAGAGTTGGAGATATGCTAGGATAGGGAATTTGTAGAGAATTGTTAGAATTCTCAAGCCATAATAGAAATATTGTGAGCTCAAGAGAGTTCTTTGTTCCAACATCCTTGTAGCAATCTTTGTGCAAGAAATACAAGTCTTGAAGCCATTTCAAATCGAATAAGCTTCCTTCAACTTTGTCTATTTCATTCCACTTGATTGCTGTGTCTAGTTGTTTTCAATTCATGTGTATTGATTTAGAGACAACCATGTTGAGCTAAATTCTATATTCTAGGGTTTCGATGATACTAATGCATTAATGCTAAGATTTGTTTTTGGTTAACCTTGCCCTTTCTTTCTCTTGTTTCTTCAATGATTCAAGCTTTAACTCTTTGTATTTGAAGGGCCATCACATGGGAGTCAATTAAGTTTGTTCTTAATAATGGAAAATGAATGATTGAGCTTAAGCACTAGCACATGAAAATAGTGTTATGCTTATGAGGACTTGATAAAGCAATTCATGCATCACCACATCCACTCTATCACGGTAGTAGGTAGATTAAATCAACTCATTGTGAAAGCAAGTTTTGATATATATGGAATTGCATTCCTAAACAAAGCAAGTTAAACGTGGCAAGTGCTAATCTGTACAACTTAATATCGATCATTAGTGGATTCATAACCCTAAGATTCTTTCATAAATATTCTTCTATCAAAATTCTTGCATTCTTACAAGTT
>JAMWEH010000439.1:0-28479 GCA_024721245.1 Mitragyna speciosa | reverse complement strand
AAAGAGACTGGCCTATTCAATTATGGAGGTCTTAACTTATTATTGGGGACTCTTTCTTTTTCTTCCCCGTACATTTGCATACAACTTTGTGCCCTGGTTGCTCTTTCCATGTTTTGGGTAAAAATATTGTTAATCTTGGGCTTGGCATTGCCATCAGAGTGGTGGATTGCTTGCCCAAATCCAGAAATATCTCCTTTCACATTCTAAAAATTAATTAGTTCCAAATCAAGAAACTCGAGTCTGTTGATTTTGTCTTGACATAACAGGTTATTATGGCATTATGCAACTTTGTCTTTTGATTGGGTATATTTGCCAAGGTATTCATCATAATTGACAAAGTCTATGTGTCTACAACAGTGTTTGTATTTCAACTTCATGCTAAATATGTTCATGAAAACAGTTCGAAAATTTCCAAACCTGAACATGAATAATTTAATGAATTGGGTGTGCGAAAATATGATGAGAACATACAAGTAGTTGAACTCATTATAATGACAATGGAGGATTGATTATTGAAGTGATTCAAGATCATGAAAGGCAACAGACAACTAATTATGTTCCAAAAGTCGTCATAACAAAAAGTCATCAAAACTGGCAGATGGTGATGAAGATTTGAATATTAATCCGTGACTGATTCAGATGACAACGAAGTAACTTTACCAATTGTGCCAATATTGCCAGGGTTAATAACACTTTGCCCCCCTGAACTTAGGGGTAGTCACACTTTACCCCCCTAACTTCAAATATATACACTTTGCCCCCCAAGACTAGTCAAAGTTAGGAATTCAAAAAAAAGAAGTGAATGTTATGACATTATTGCCCTTTTATTAATGAATATATTTATAACTTAATATCATTTCTTTTCATTTTTAAAATATTTATATATTCTCTATTGTATTAATTATATAAAAATATCAAACTAAAAATTTAAAGAAAGTTAATATTTAGTTTATATCTTTGAAATTTTCCTCTTAGATTAATATGTACTTCTATATATGTTTTGTTTAATTTATTATACTTTAAGTCAAACAAAACCGATAAATAACACGACACTAAAATAAATTTAATTGTTAAATTTTGTATAAAAATGGTAATACCAAACTCATTTATTTAAAGTAATTTTTAATCATTTTAATTTATTTAAACTTTTAGACTAATATCATTGTCATTTTTATATTTATCAAATTATTCCAATATGAAATTCTTAATTAAAGAATTTCTAATCATTTATTGTTTTGGACTAAATATTATATTTTTTTGTTTGACTTATTTATTCTTGTTTGCCCTAGTACTGTATAATGGGCTAACTCTTCTTTTTTCCCAAAATATTCTTTGATTAAAAATTTCATATTGGACTAATTTGATAAATATAAAAATGACTATGATATTAGTCCAAAAGTTTAAATAATTTAAAATGATAAAAATTTAGTTCAAATAAATGAGTTTGGTATTACCATTTTTATACAAAATTTGACAATTAAATTTATTTTAGTGTTGTGTTATTTATCGGTTTTGTTTGACTTAAAGTATAATAAATTAAACAAAACATATATAGAAGTACATATTAATCTAAGAGGAAAATTTCAAAGATATAAACTAAATATTAACTTTCTTTAAATTTTTAGTTTGATATTTTTATATAATTAATACAATAGAGAAGATATAAATCTTTTAAGAATGAAAAGAAATGATATTATGTTATAAATATATTCATTAATAAAAGGGCAATAATGTCATAACACTCACTTTTTATTTTGAATTCCTAACTTTGACTAGTCTTGGGGGGCAAAGTGTATATATTTGAAGTTCAAGGGGGTAAAGTGTGACTACCCCCTAAGTTCAGGGGGGCAAAGTGTTATTAACCCATATTGCCAAGACAAGTATTAGGTACACTACGTGTCTTACGTGGTGTATTAAAATCAATTATACATAATCAAATAATATAAAGCGCTGGCTTACTATCATCACGTGATGATAAATTATTGATTCTAAACATCGTGTGGCAATGCATGTGATACATTAATACTTAGTTGTACTAGTCGTAACATTTGATTTTCAAGTCTAGCAAAACATAAATGCTAGCAACAAAGAGCTTTAGGCATTGTCATTAAAGAATAATGAGATCAACAATTGTGCTGTTTTTCTTGTTTCTTTTCTATGTGTCTGATTGGCTGATATTTGTGGTTCATGTGTGTATAGTGGAGAAAAAGTGTGATGTGTACAAGCTAATTGTCCAGAATTCCATGTCTCCATCTTGGAATATCAATCGCATGCCCACAAGTTGCATTGATAGATACATCACATGCATACAATCAAGCAAGAAAATTGGAATATTGAACATTTGAGGATCAAATGCTTAATTGGATGCTCAGTATCAATGTTTAGGTACCTTTCATGTCTAAGTAATAGTACCCAACTTTCCCCACCAATTGCGCCATGATTTCCTAATGATTTGAGGGCAAATAGTTCATTGTGAGCTTAACCTTCTCTTTATACCACTAGTTACATAAGTTTCAAGAACAAGTTACTCGTAATAATTCAGATAGATAGTGAATATATTGTAGATTGTTCGAAAAAAATGATGATTGTTTTTGCCACTAACCCAAAGGCACATCATGAAAAGGTAGCCGCAGGCACTGTTTCATCCTTTTTTTCACAGCCTAATAATGACAAGGAGAGGCCCAAGGGGCCCTTAATTCTCAGAATCTTGCAAGTTGTCACATGTCCTGGCCTCCTATTGTTATTATCCCAGTACAAGTTGCCAAATTTTGCAGGAATTTGTAAGCTATTTTTGTTGGTACAAGCTTTGAAAGTTGATGTTTACGAATGTAGAATGTGGACCTCTAGATAGAGACTCGCTGAGGAATTAAAGACTTGGAAATTTCCTCTTCCTCTAGCTAGTTTTCATTAATTGTCATTTCGTAATTTAAGGAGCGTTAATATCATCGGAGAATGGCAATCTCTCCATTATACTTAATAATGATGAAATCAAAATATAATAGGAATATGTATATTTTTTCAAAAGATGGACAAGGCTGACAAGTTCAATGAAATCTTGAGTTGGGATTAAAGTACAGAATTCTGTGGAATAGACTCAAGCCTTTGAATTGGCCAAAAAAAAAAAGGACAAATTTTATTATTATTGTTTCAATTTGATATGTTGAGACTAGGAATATACCGTTAGAACAACTGCTGGTGAAAGAGTCCATTTGATTTGGTCAGTCCTTTAGGTTAAAGTTGCCCTTTTTCCGACCTCTCACATGCACTCATGCAGTACAGATGACAGAAAAAGACTCAACTAAATTTTGATACATTTCACTGCTGCATCACAGCTCATCTTCATTTCCAATTTAGGATTAGGTTGATAACTTGAGATTCAATTAGCTCCAACTAACTCTTAAACTATAGGCTTTTCCTCAACAGCTGCTTGCTTTACTATTATTATGAAAAAGCGACTTTTGATCAATTAAGTGAGAAACAATTCAGAACAGCTTTTAACTCAAGAAAAATATATTTATTTGAGTTTAATCCATCAAGAACAAGCCTACATATGCATAGAAATTGTTCGTCCAATATTGTTTTCCAAAAACATATTTTTTAAAAAATTTTGAACATGTTTTTCAATTACTTTATTAGCTCTCATACACATTTACCGAGAATAAATAAAACTGCTCTCTCAGAAAATAAGTATTCAGATGATTGCTAATTCTACAGGTGAGGTAATATAGGTTCTTATCTTTGCTTTTCCGCCTCAAGAGGCAGTGAAAGCCAGAAAGTTGTTTAGCTTTAAACCAGAGTGTCATAGACAACAAACTCCTTGTCACTTCACAACTTGTATTTTTTTCCAAAATCTCCTTAATCAATAACCTCATAGTGATCTACTGAACCTAGGACTGTCGATGGAGCCGGGCCACCCCCAACCCGGCTCGTTCAGCTCGCAAAAAAAGGCCCGTGAGCGTTACTTTAGATTGGGCCGAGCTGAGATTTGGGCCTAAATATTAGGCCGAAATATTTTTGAGCTGAGTTTGGGCATCAATAGGCTCAGCCCGTATAAGACCCGACTCATAAAACATATATATATATATATATATATATATATATATATATAACCTAACTATAAATTACATACACACATATATATAATATGAAATTATGTATAATATATTAACTAAATCCTTAATATGTCTCCTAATATATATATATGTGTGTGTGTGTGTGTGTGTATAATAACCCAAATATAAAATTAGACACACACGTATATATAAAATTATATATAATATATTAACTAAATCCCTAATGTTTTCTCTCTCCTCAAACAACTCTATCGCCGGCCAAATTTCTAATTTTCCTCCCTCCCTCCTCAAACAACCCCGTCACCACCCAAATCCCTAAATTTTCCTCCCCTCTCAAATAACTTCATCAACTTCTTCCTCCCTAAATTTGAGGATTGCTCAACATAATTTCGCCAAGTACACACTTCAATTAACTAGATTTGCGTTGAGTGTTGCAACTAGTCTACTTGGGGCTTGTGCAGCCGGTTAGAGTATGAAAAGTTCATTACTTTTAAGATTTTTCAGACATCTATTATATGGTTGTTGTGTGCTAAAAGTAGATGCTTAACAAAAGTAAGGACTTATAATTCTAATGTAATTCTAATGCTTACAATGGAATTATTATGATCTCATTGTAAGCAATCGTCTCTCAAGAGTTTCAATCAAATGAGTAGTTATTGATTATGTGCAAAGTAATTGAAATTTGTACAATTAATGACATATTATTTTTTATTATTGGGAACAAAATTAAAGGAAAACTTGTGGTTTTGTATTGTGTTGGAGCTGTTGAATTGTAGAAGTATCTCAATAGGTTTAGACTCATGAGCTTAAGCTCACAACCCGAATATTTTGTGAGTTGAGCCTGAGCTTTACATTTACAAACCCGAAGCTCATAACCCGAAACTCATAACCCGATTTATTATGTGAGTTGAGCTTGAGCTTGTTAAAGCCCGGCTCATACGGCCCGATTGACAAGCCTAGCTGAACCCTTCAAATTTGTTCACACAAATTAAAAAAAAAAAGAAAAATAAATAATAAAAGGAAAAGAGATAAAATATAACCTGAACTGAATAAAAAATGTTTCTATCAACTGAGAAAATTAACAACGATAAAGATATTTGGTCGACTGTCTTAACCATTTTGATTTGGTCCAAGATTATGATCAAATCTTTTAAAAGTTTGGTTTTACTGTTGTAGTGGAAGTTTTTACTACTTCTAAACTAGGGGTGACAATTTCTGGCACAACTTGAAAAAAAGACACGAACTTAATTTGAAAATAGCGAGTTTGGATTTAAGCTTAGTGGATCGGGTCGAAATCGGGTTGGACCAGACTAACCAGCAAATAAACAGGCTGGGTTTTGGTTGAACTGCAAACCCAATAAAAAAATATATTTTTAGCTTTGTTGTATCCATCTACGTTCAAATAAATTGTAAGAGAAATTAAGAATTCTATCTAGATTTATGAAAAGTAAATTGTAAGAGAAATCAAGTGTATGTTAGCGTGTGACTTTGATATTAGTGTGAACAAAAAAGGTGTTTGATTCTTGTGCATGTGAAAAAGTATGTGTTAGTCTCTCTTCTTCTTCTTCTTCTCTTTCCTCTTTTCTTCTTCTACTCCTGTCTTTTTTTATTTTCAGGTCCGCTGGTCGACCCGCTAACCTGCTAACTAGTGGCAGATCGTATTCAAGTTAGTTCTTCATGGGTTGGTGGGTCAAGTTCAGGTTGGCGGATTGGTTGTTATACTTGAGTCTCAACTTGACCCGCCAATCCGAAACTCGACCCAATTGCCTCCCCTATGAAAACCTTGACTTTTAGATAATAATTTTAGGAAATGTGGAAAAACTCCATTCCAATTTTTTTTTGTGTCTAATATAAAATTATACCATATTAATGTGTAACTATATAAAACTATATCGTTCTATTTAGTAATATGATGTAATTTCGTAGTGATATGACGTAGTTCTGTATTAAACACAGTTGAATACCAAAAAAATTGAACAGAGAATTTGATCCTGGAAAAAACCTTCGTCAAAAAAAACTAGTAATTGATGGCTAAACTTGGGCACCCTCGATCCTCGTATGAGGCCAAAAAACTTGTATTCACGCTCAAAATTTTTTTATTATTAATATCATATTGTACCGGGATTATGGTACATATTTTTATAGTCGCGTTCAAATTTCTCAAATATGCACATCCGAAAAGGTTCTTCCATCAAAACCTTTTTATGGCTAATTTTTATCAATTTAATTATTTTAGGTTTTTATCAAGTAAAATTGAGAATTGAATCGAATATGTTACAAAGAAGAAATTGACAAACGTCAATCAATTGAATTATTCATGGATAAGGGCAAAATAAGGACTTCTATTTTACATATTTGTTTGAATGTAGATTAGTCAGTCCATGGATTAAGATTTGATTTTTGAAAAATTTCTTATAAGGGCGGCGGAAGTTAGTAATGTATAAATAGGCCGAAACTTTCACTATAATTCTTATAAAGGGCGTTATTACTAAAAACATACAACTTCTTTTACAAAAATATAATATTTTTTTTAAATTATGTATTGGGTTATTTACCCAAATATCAATGTTTTTAATAAAAATTGGTAGTATAATTTATCATTTCAAAGTAGTAAAATTCATTTTTTCTAAATTTGTGTTCAAGTACACAATTATTAGAGCTTTTAATGAAAAAGAAAAAAATTATATTGGCATTTTTATTCATCATCTCAAAATAGTAAAATTAATTTCTTCTATATTTTGATCTAAACTCAGGCAAAAATTATGAATGAGATGATTTTTTTGAAAATCGACATTTTTTAGCAAGCCAATTACAACCAAAATCAAAATAAAATCAATTTTTTGAAAATTTTTAAATTTTAGCATTTTTATTGGCATTTTGATTCATCATCTCAAAATAGTAAAATTAAATTTTTCTAAATTTTGATCTAAACTCTGACAAAAATTATGAATGAGATGATTTTTTGAAAATGGACATTTTTTAACAAGCCAATTATAACCGAAAATCAAAATAAAATCAATTTTTTGAAAGTTTTTAAATATTTGAGTTTTTAATCAAAAATAAAAAGTATATTGGCATTTTTATTCATATTCTTGAATTTATAAAATCAATTTCTTCTTAATTTTAGTTCAAAAGTTTGGGCACAAAATTACAAAAGTGGTGATTTTATGAAGATGGACTTATTTTCTAATGAATAATTCCAATCAAAATCAAAATGAAATCGATTTTCTGAAATTGACGGAAATAGAATTTCAGGAAAATCTATTTCTTTACTTTGGAAAGATGAATAAACTTCCATTCTATTTTAATATTAATAAAAAAATTCTTATATTCAAGTATGCATTAGTAATGCCCTTATAGGAATTATGCAAAAATTTCGCCTCTTTATTCATTACCTAACTTCCACTGCCCTTATAAGAATTTTTCCTAAGATTTTTTACAATCTACACACCTAATAAAAAGCCCAAAAAAAAAAAAAAAAACCAACGAGGTTAAAAGTCGAGTATATGAATCACTGGCTTTTTATTGTTACATTATTAGTCGGAGACCTGACTAGCGCAATAAGCTTTTGGAAAGCCCCATTGATGTATGTTAGCACTTTTTTTTTTTTTTATTTGGGTGAAGGGAGGTTTTTTTTTTTTTTTTTTTTTTTTGGTGGAGGAAGGCAATGCTTAATCGAAGTTAACTTACAAATATTTTGATGATTTTATTTTCCTGTATTTATTTGAATATGCAATACTAACTACTATTGCCAGGGATGGAAGGAAGGGTTGTGGACTTTGGGACGACAACAAAATGTCAAAACATAGTCCTTATGGTGGTAATTATGGTTGCAGATTTTGTGATGGTTTCATTTACAAAGTTGCTGGCGAATATGGTAGTAAATTTGCGGGAAGATGCATCAAGAGCATTTATAGACTAAATTGTGGATGTGCAATTTAATCAGTTTGTCATGTGTGTTTCTTGGTTATTCGTTTCTTGAAATTATGATCTGTATGACTTTCTTAGATTTGCTTATACTTCTGTGAACTCTAGCGAATTTTTATGTTCATTTTCCTCTTTTTTTTCCCGTATAGTAGGGATAACTAGGCAATGCAATGGTCAAAACCACCATTATCTGAGGCAATATGTCCAAATTTGATCTTATATGCTACCATTGCAGCATCTCATCACCCTGTCTCCTTAAATAAAGAAAATTCGAGGAAGTATAAAGGGAAAAAATGGAAAAATCGAGTAAAGAAGCAAAGAAGAAATGGGTTCTATTGACTTATATTTTGTGGATTCAGGCGCAGAGATTGCAAGAAGTATATTTGATAATTATAAGGCATGACATATTTTGATTGGTTTCTAATATTACACATTTTTATTGCTTATTTATACTTCGTTAAAATTTTGGTACACCAACCCAAAAAAAAAAAGGATTTACAGCAAAGAAGAATATCAAATTATGCTACACCTGCTGAAGTAGAGAGTAACAAATCTGGATTTATTTTGATTGACCTGCAAAAGAATAGCACTAATGACAATAGCAAACATAAGGGTTTCTGCACAGGTTTAGTGATAACAAAGTGCTTCACTGGAATTCATTACTCAAAATGGTTGCAACCCCTTAAAGCAACATCATATGCTCATCAGAGATCTTAAGATAGCGGAATAAGCATATGGACTATAAAGGGTATAACCATGCATTGATACATGCGTTCGCGCTGCTGTTACACTGAAGTTAACTATACAAAAGAAGGGGGAAAAGAAATTGAAAATGGGAGGTTAGGGGCCTTTACTCAGATTCTGCATTTGATTCGGGCTTTTCGTCTTCTGATGGCCTCGAATGGTATTGACAGAAAAGAGGTGGTGGAGTGTCGACAGTCAATGTGCCTTCTAATACCTTAACTATCTCCCCCATTGACGGTCTCATTCGCTCATCGACTTGTAGACACCAAAATGCAATTCTCAATGCTCGTTCCAACTCGTCTGAACTCACACTTCCTTCCAATCGACTATCAGCTATTTCATCATTTTGGCCAGTTAGCCATTTTTCATATGCCCATTCACAAGCATCATCAGCATTTTGGCATCCAGTAATAGTTTTCACCAACATCTTCCCAAAATCTCTAACATCTGTCTCTGCAGTTCTTTCAATGTCTGATACTTCATTAAGAAAAGTCTGCACCCCAAATTCACTCACCTTAACTTCGAAGTTTTCATCTAAAAGCACATTTTCACATTTTAAATTTCCGTGACTTACAAAAACTCTACATTCCGTATGCAAGTAACAAATAGCCCTTGCCACTGCTAAGCAAATGTCAAGCCTTTTTCTCCAAGTCAGTCTCTTGCACATTTTAGGATCTTCTAAGCAATCTCCAAGCGAGCCATTCTTTGCAAATTCATAGACCAAGAATCTGTGACTTGAATCATAACAATAACCATCCAACTTTAACAGATTCTTGTGATATATACTTCCTATTTTTAAAACTGCACGTCTGAACGTTCTTTCCTCCATGATTGCACTCAGCTCTTTGATTGCAACTGGTCGGTTATCAGGAAGTACGCCTCTAAAGACCTTCGGCCCAATTTGGTGCTTAAAATTCTCTGTCAGCTCATTGATCTCAGGATATGACAACATGACACAACCTCTGGTATTAGGATCCATATTACTCAAAGCAGCTTTCACCATGATATATTTTCTTCTCCTCAAGATGTAGAGTCCAACAGTCAGTTGGATCACAAGAAGTATACAAATGGTTCCTGCAGCAACTCCAATAAGGCAGGGAATGCAGATTTTCTGCGATGACTTTGGAATAATATTTTTTGGTGTAGATGTAGGGGATTGAGGTAAAACTGCAATAGGATCTGAACAAGTCTTTACCAGAGATATGGAACCTAGCGAAGGATCAGACTTGCCACTCATATATCTAGTTTTCTTTATTCGACATTGTGTAGTGCCATTGTTTGTGAATGTTACAGCAGTACAAAGTGGGTCTTTCTGACACAAGGTTTTACATTCTTCCAGGTTGGTTTGTACGATTGTTTCATTAGGTGGGTAAATTCCATACAGAAAAGTATGCTCATAAGTAACGAGGGGAGAACCAGAATCACAATTTCCATCATCAGGAGCCAAACATTTCGAGTTAGACTCACCTGCTGACACGAACGGGCATTTGCAAACAGAAGAGCCAGACTTGTTAAATATGCAAATGCCATGGAGGCCACAAGTTGCAAAGACATCACACTGATTGTTGACAGCTTGCCAAACAGTTCTCCATGAGCTTGAAGCATTTTGCCAAGAGTACAGCCGAAGATTTCCATCAGAATCCAGCCTGAGAAACCGGAAAGTTACATTTAAATCATTGTGGTCATCTCCAAAAATGGACCAAACAGACTTGGATTTTTGGTCAAGTAGATGCAGTATACCATCAGTGCCGAGTATTGCTCGATGAGCTGACTGGGAAGGATTCAAACTGGTCCAGTAAATGACACTAGTTTCCCACCTAAGTTGCAAGTGACCTGAAACATCCATATAAAGACTGTAATAGCTCGAAACCGGATTTTTGCTAGGAGGCCGGAGTACATGGGAAACAGAGAAATTCTGGCCTGGGAGAAGTGTGTCAGAGGGATTGTCAAAGCTCTCCCAAACGGTGTCTTTTTCTTTGTTCAGCAAGACAAAGTTACCATCATCACGAAGAACAGCTGATACAACATCTGCATTACTAGTTTTGCTCGTCCAAACAATTAATCCAGAGTCAGAATCAAAAAGAAACAATTCCCCACTATGATCAAGCTGGAAATATGACTTGTTACCAACAGTAAGTTCTGCTCCAGCCTCCCAAACAACTGTTTGCTTAGCTATAGGGATTGAACTTGAATAAAAGTGGATGCCTACTTTATATTGGATTGAAAAACTAAAAAATCCAATTGCAAAGTCCCCATTGGAGGAGACCCAAAAATTTTTTTCCTCTACTGAGATTTTGGAGCCCAATGGAATTTCTGAACCGACAATAAAGTTAAGCACAAACCCGACAGAGATACAGAGCTGGAATGCAGTTCTCAAGATTAGTCTCTCTTGCCTAAGCATATCTGCATATGCTCAAAGATGAAGACATCAGCAGAATGAACTACATCTAACCCCTGCACAACAAGAAGCAAGCAATTATTCAAGCCTACTGCTCCTAGAAGAAGCAGAAGATAACCAAGTTAACAACTTTCAAAGCTATAGAAACAGGAGGAAATCATATAGTTGCTTGGAAAATACCAGCAGCAAGAAACGACTACACTTTTACCACAAGGAAAAGTATTCTAAACTATTTTTGTCACTTTGGAAAAACTGACCTAAAATTTCTTGGAGATGATTTCGGTCCAAAATGGAAAATTTTTCTAATTTCTCTCAAGTTGCTTGGAAAATAACAGCAACAAGAAACGACTACCATTTACCACAAGGAAAGGTACTTTAAACTATCTTTATCACTTTGAAAAGATTGAACTAAACTTAAAGCACCATTAGGTAGAAGAAGTTAAAAGTCTCGCAATTTAGGTTTGTGTTGAACTTAGTCAATATGTGTAAATCAAAGTTCTATGAGTTGAATGAAACATGTAGAACATTAGAAAATGAATAGCAGCATTTTAGAATATATGGTACCTGAAAAGGCATTCAGAGTGCTCAAGCTTCAAGACAACTCTGGTAGACACTTCTATTGGCAAAAGATAGATGGATGCAACCCGAGATACAACATTTGGTTTTGGTCCTAATTGAACAATCAACATGTGAGAAACAGAAGAATCCACAGATGATGATTGAACCAAAGAGCTTATGACCTAAAAACAACCCAAACCTGGACCACCATGTATTTATATATGCATTTGATTATATGCTTATTTTGTGTATTTGATTGGTTCTGGTGTTGAAATCTTGGTTCCAATGGGACCCAAAATAGGTCAAAATATTAAGCCTAAAGCATTATACAATAACTTATGAACCTCAAACAGACGACAAGAAGTGTTTTACAGGTATCCACAGTTGGAAAGCCTCAATGAATACTGCTACCATATGATACTGATATCACATAAATTATAAAGAAATAATCACAAGTCAACATAGAAGCCTAATACTTTAGATCATGGTTACTGGTAGTTTTTGACATTATTAGCATTAAAAATTGTAACTCGGTCAAAAACTGAACCAAATTTTAGTCCAATGACAAGAACATTTGCGCAAGATGAAATTTTATGCTCAAATGAAAAACTAGTGGCAGAAATATGTAAAGGGTCAGCAGGATTATACATGAAAATCACAGAAAAGAAGAAATGTAGAATAGAATACAGGTAACTTCTTCTGGAACGGAACTAAATTTAAAGAATATGAGAACCCATGTTTCAAAAACTGAAAAATTATTCAGCAAGATGAAGAACTTGTGTACTGTTGTTCCCCCCCTTCCCCCAACCCCCCCTCCCCCCTTTTTGCCTTGAGTTAAAAAAGACAGAATGAATAGTAATACTATGTCAGAGAGACATTGTTGCCCGGATGGAAACTTGAATGCAGTGTAGATTTAGTTGCATTGATACCGGAGAAGTGAACGGAGAGCGGTCGGAGTTAGGAGAGAAGCTGCCGGAAAATTTTATTAGAGCGTGTGAACTGTGGAAGTGAAGTCAAAAGAGATCAAGATAGGTGACCAATTTGGAGTGGTCTGAATTCCAAAGAAAGGAGAATTGAGACTTAAATTAATGTGAAAGGAAAAAGAAATACACAACATAGGTATACCAGCCCACAATTAATCTGTCCATTCTATAATTTATTGAGAAAAAGAAAGAATGGATGGGAAAATGTACTTATGAATTGTAAAGTTCATTTTTCTTTTTAACAAGACTTTAGAAATATAAAGATTTTGAGATGTAATCTACTTAATCTACCTAAATTTTCCATAACCAATTAGACATTCATTCTATAATTAGAAACTACCGTTTTATCTTTGTAGGTTTCATATTAAGGTTTGTTCAAATAGCTATCAGAGCGGTCTTGTAAAAGTTCAACTGAGAAAAGTTTAAAATGCATGTAGAACAATAAATATGCTCTTTTATATGATAATTTGTGTGTACTTAATCACTATCAACTGAAATTTTGTTAGAAAGTCCTTTGTGTTAAGGGAGTCTACACTAATTGAAGCCAAACTACGAGGACTAGAGGGCAAGAAAAAAGTTACTTGATCAAGTCCCTGCACCCAAATGAAACTGCAAGAAACATCATAATTCAGAGAACTTGATAATAAGGTCACAAGTTTTAGTTTTTTGGTAAGTTGAGGTTAAATTAGGAAGTAACAATAAACGTGAATGTACACTTTCAAATGACAAATTATGTGTCTCAATGTTGAAGCAAGTTTTAGTGTATTACTATTTTTCTAATAATCACTTCTTCTCACAAAGAGTCAGCTTCTTTGGTCAAACTTTCAATTTTTTGAGCTTATTTCATTAAATTTTCTTTTGCCTTTATTAAACAATTCCGAATTTCTATACAATAATTCTTTATTACTTGGTATTAACTTTTGTATGTCCAAAAATATTGCTCGAACAGCAAACAATTTCTGCCAGTTTTAAGTGCAAAAAATTGTTGGCTGACAATGTTACCATTTCAATGACTTTTGGGTAGTATGATACTACTAGTGTAGTGAAAGATGATGCCCACTTGTGCAATTGGAACAGGACTCGTGTCGGATTGAATCTTTGACTTTGAGCCTTTGAGGCTAGGATGAGGAGAATGTCGGAGGAGGCCAATGATTCACAATTGTCATTTGTTATAATTTCACAATCTACATGTAACGGTAAAAAATGGAAAGAATAATTGTCATTCGTCATAATTTCACAACCTAATTTAAAGGTAAAAACTAGAATGGCAAGATTGAATTAGTAATATCAAATTTTAAAAGAAAAAAGATATCATTTCAAATAAAAATAGTTACATTATACTTCAATAAAATAACATTATTATTTAACATAATTACATTACGATTTTACATAGTTATACATAATTTAAATTGTAAGAAATAGAAATGGCCAAATTGTAAGGAATCAGATCGTCGAGGTAACCCAATGGGGTGTAATTTCTATTTTAGATCCTCCAGTTCTGAGTCTGTTGCTCTGAAGCTCTGAGCCTGGCTGGCGGTAATGCACAAGTGGAAGTGACAAATCATATGATCATGTCAGGGAAAATGCAAAATAAATCCAATCATTCTCTTTGTTGATTAATTTTGATCTTCTCATCATTTTCATCCCATCATATCATGTCATTTGGAACTCTTGCATTAAGTTCACGAATCATGAAAGTTAGGCGGTGCACAAGTGAAAAACAAATATGGATACTTATTTCATCAGCAAAAAGATATTCAATAATTAAGGTTCTAGCTGTAAATTTGAATATCGTAACACAAATATAATCTTCTTTTCTTTGTGACCATAGGAACTTGATAATAATGCTGGCACATAATACAGTCAAAGGATAATGAGTACCCCTTGGAAAATTATATATTCAAGTTTCAAATTTAAATAAAAATTAAAAAGCAGGTGGGAAGTTAAATGGATAATCCAAATTAAATAATATGTAATTTCAAAAAAAAATTAATTACTTTTTAGCACAACGATCAATACATAAAGAATTTTTTACTATACACAATATGAAATTTATTGTGACTTTCAATATAATCTAACAAATTTCACACTCTCACACAACTAAACTGCCAAGGCTAAAGTTTAAACCCTGATATCTGGCAACAGCCTGGCCAACTAGGCTTCGATCAAACCACTATACTTGTACTATTTTTGTCCTTTAAGCTCTCTAATCTATGCACTATAAACAAACAAAAAAGAAAAGCGAAAAGGCCTTGGTTGGTCACTTACTCTAAACCTAATGACTTTTCTTAACATAAAAAAATAACCTAGCTGTCTCTCATGGATGCCATACTTTTCCATTAGAAGTAAACAAAGATACTAAATCCAAGACCATAGAACTATAGCTGCCCCTAGTGTCAATGTATGTGCCTAAGAGAAATTGATTAAGTAAAAGAATATGAGAATATCCTTTTATCAACTTTTCTTGTTCCTAGCAATGGTGATCCATGAATGGTTAAAGATATGCATACACGTACTAAAAAGCCAAAAAAAGGCCATGCCCTGCATGCAATCCAACAAAATGGCTTTTTATCTCGTGATATCTCCAACACTATAATTCCAAACACATTGGCCCCATTTGACAGCATATATCATTATTAGGAGATAGATATTCATCCCTTCTTCATGGATTAGTTTTCTTTTGGTTTCTGTGAACCTTCATCTTGGTGGGCACTGAATTTTTGTATATTTTGTATGCCCCCTCGTGACTGCTTGGCTCAATCACAAGTTGAACATCTAGGTAGCCTAGTTTTTGTGAGAAAAAAAAAAAGAGAGAAAACAAAAAATGAAAAATGAAAACAAATCATTCTAGCTTGATTAGTCGAATTAATTTTTTTATTATTCCAAGGAAACTTTAAGCTGTGTAAAGTAAAAGAAAAGGTGAAATGGGAAGCTTTGAGAGTCGAACCAAACAGCTCGTGAATCTTGATTATACAACTAATTTTAAATTTCATCCTGGCAAACAAATTGATGGCCCAAATACAGTTTTAAGTAGGTTCTATTCTCATTTGGATATGATACTGAGAAATTTGTGGTTAGTTTGGGCACAAAATTTTGCGAAGCTTGGGCCATGAGGCGGCCTGTTAATTTATTTGCAGAGACAGACCAAGCTCCCAAGGAAGAGTTCGGTGCATGGCTTTCCCCGTTTTATTTCGTTTCTCATTTTTGGGATAAGTTCATGCACGGTTTTTTGCTCTTTGATCTCCCAACGTTATCTGTTATACATTATAATTTTTTATCACTTGGCAATCTTTTTTTTTTTGGATGGATTCAAGTTAGAAGAAAAGAAAATATGAGGAGAGGATATTTAAGAATCATTAATTTCGGCGTTTTTCACTAGCCGAAAGGAAAAAAGAAGATGGGAAGTAATTATCAAAGACCGGTAATTCTTTTAAAAACTAAGTAGGAAGAAGAGTGTGAGAGAAAGTAAAATCTCCTTAGTGAACATTTTTGAAATGGGAATTTTTACCAACGTATATGCATAATTCTATATCACAGATATTCTTCTTAATTTTTTGACCTTTCAAACAAAGTTCTCTTTTGTTTTCTTTATCATTTCTTGCCTAAAATTCTTTAAGTACATTTACATTTAATGCATGTAATACATAATTTTAGTGCAAAACAATAGATATATCATAATAGACGATGAAGATCAAGCCATTTGGTGAAATTTTCACCAAGAAATCCTCTTCAAGTAAAGTGAAACATTCGACAACTTTCCTTGTATAATCCAAATTTCCTTGTACGGTGAACACTGGTTGAGTAAATGCATTTGCAGCTTTTTTTCGCAAGCCACCAATTTTTGTTTGTCCTATTTAATATCAAACATTTTACTTTGGGCAAAAGCCCACAACAAAAATACTGAACCAAAATTTTGATTTAGCCCACCCAAACAACCAAGGCATGCCAGTGTTTGAAGGTCTGAGTGCCCATTGGGACCCATTTTTTAGGGTACAACGAAATTTGAAATCCAATGGAGCCCATCAATTCTGAGACATTTTAATTTTTGTCCCTTCCATTGAAAGAATAATTGTACGGATCAAGATAAGGGTCCTAAATTGATTCATGGCCCACCTCTGGCGAAATACCAAAGAGCCATGGATAGCGATTTGTCATTTCTTGAAAACCATTGTGGCTGCAAACGGAATCGGAAATTAGATTGATCCAGTCCATTAAAAAGACGAAACGAAACGTTGGATTTTGGTTCGACCGTTGAGGTTCTTCTCTATTTCATTTTACTGGTAAGGTTTAGGAGCTGTTTGTTTAGGAGAATTAGAAAAGATAATGTGTGTCAATAGTAATGACACCCGTTGATGTTTGAAAAATAATTATAACCATCCTTCAATCAGAATGAAAGCAATTAAGTGAAGTATTTATGATTTTCTCAAAATATAATTCTACCAAATTCATTAATTATTTCGAGGAGAATGATATATCTTCTACGAAACCAAATATGGTGGAGAAAATTGTCAAAATTTGTACTCATAATAGAGTTAATAATATTCATAATGACAGTAATTGATTAATTTGAACAAAACGGCTAGTTAGAGTTTCTTTGAAACTAAGGAAAAGAAAAGGTATGGGACTAAATCTCCCTGTTAACAAAATGCTGGCATTTTTTTTTTTTTTTTTGTCAAGATTCAACATACTAGCCTACTCCTAACCTATTTTAAGGGGATGGTCCAACTGGACCTGAGGGGCCAATGGGGACTAAACCACCATTGGACCAAAGGAGCACTATGGTGCTCCTTTGGATTTAATACCATCCAACTGCTGCAGGTGGGGTTAGAACCCCAGACCTGCAGCAGGGGGAGCTAATCCAAGAGCTCCCCTGACCACTGAGCCTTCGGCTCAGTGGCTCTGGCATTTGGTTTACTACTTATTTGCTTGTATTTTCAGACTCTATGAGGTATTCATCAATAGATACGAATTTCTGCCATGTCAACATCGAAGAGAGAGAGAGAGAGAGAATTCTAAGCTTTTTGGCCCTATTCTTCAATACCAAGTCAACAAACTTTTTGAGAAAGAAACAACGGACGTTATTTTCTCGATAATGTCTAGAAATCTTGTATCTCCATCGCACCTATTCGCTGATAGAGATAGAGATGAACATGAACAAAACAAATTTAATGGATCATTCTTAAAGGCCTATATTGACAAACTTGAGATAAGAAAGCTTTTACTATTAGTGGGAAAGGCAGACTAATATGTGTTTATTCTCCTTTTGATAAGGTGGCATTTACGCGACCATAGATAAGTGAAGCTAGTGGATAGAAGGAGCAATCACTAGTACTATCAGACAATATGGGCTTTCATCTCAAACTTTTAAATAATACGGACTTTTATCTCAGAACTAGTTGATAATTTCATTTCAAAACTAGTTGATAATGGGTCACGTATACGTGACCATAAATAGGAGAAGCAAATACATGTGTTTTCATCTCAGAACTTGTTAAATACACAAATTTTTATTTCAAAATCAATCAATAATGAGTCACATTTACGTGACTAAATTTTCATTTCAAAATCAATTTATAATGAATCACATTAAAGTAACCATAGATAAGAGGAGTTAGTTCACTAGTTCCTATTAAAAACATAGATTTCCATCTCAAAACCAGTTAAATAACACGACTTCCATCTCAAAACCAATTAATAAATAGTGGGGTGGTCTGTGTACTTTATTAATTACGATAAAAATCATTATCAATTGACAGTAAATGGAGTGGTCTATGTATTTTATTAATTAGGATAAAAATCTTTGGGTAATTGATGTTAGACTTTGCCCCTTGACGCCACCTCTCATACTTGACTCAAGTTTCAATGTGAAAATTTGTTCCTCTCACACGTGACTTGGATTTCAATGTGAAACTTTGTCCCTTGCACTAAGACCCAAGGCCCAATCAATGTGAGAGTTTTGTCTCTTGATACCTCCTCTCGTACATAAGGCCTAATTGATGTGGAACATTTGTTCATGATACCTCCTTTCATACGTGATATGAGTTCCTATGTGGCTTGCGATAAACCCATGAAGATTTGAGGGCAAGAGAGGACCGACATACAGGTGTACTTAGGCTTGTTAAGACTTGAGTACCTAAAAACTAATAGAGAGCTTGGAACTTGCAACTCGGGTTTCGATATGGAACTTCGTTTTCTTACACATGACTTGGATTTTGAGATGAAATTTTGTCTCTTACACTTAGAACCAATGTCCAATCCATTTGCGACTTTGGTCCTTTGATGCGTAAGGCCCAATTAATATGAAACCTTTATGCCTTGACACCCTCTATTATATGTGACTTACATATTGATGTGCTTTTCTGTGATAAACCCATGAATATGTGAGAGGCTAGAAAGAACTCCTAGATGAGTATACTTGAGTTTGTTAAGAACCTAAGGACTGGCATATAGCTCTGGGACTTGTGGAAAACTCATGAAGAGTGAGAGGTTAGAGAATATCTGAGACAAGGATGAAGTTTTTGGATAGGAGCGCATGAGTGTTTAGACCCAAGACCCAACTCTAATATAGTTTTAAAGAATATAGATTTTCATCCGAAACTAATTGGCAATGATTAGGGTGGCGCATGTACTTTATTACTTAGAATAGAAATGCTTGGTAAACGATGTGAGACTTCGTCTCTTGACAGTCTAATCTCAAGAATATCGTGTATAAATACATATTTTAACATTTTAATTAGCATTTGAGAGGAAGGACTAAGATTTAGTACCACATTCGAATTCGTCTTCAACAACTGTTTAATTATTCCCGTTAGAGTTGCTAACTAATTGTTTGGAGCTAAGCTTCTGTAAATTTTGTAAAACCGCAGCCAAATTTTTAACCATTTCACTGAAGGCATTACCATTTTATTTTCTCAATTTATTTTGTTTCTGGTCAGTTGCCGAATATTACTAATTAATCGACATCCCAGATTCGTACAGCCAGTCCAAATGCTATTATTAACATACAAATGTAATATTTCACGGGAAACTAGATAATGTGTAATAAATGGATTTTTTTTTATATAGGTGTGTAATAAATGGATGGAACAGATAAATTTTTTGTTTGGATTGAACAGAAGAATGCAGCTGTAGAATTCAATAATCCCTTCATTTTCCAAATTGGGAAAAGTGGGATATTTGTTCACATCTTTTAGTTAGATTCAAAATTGAGGTAATGGTAGCTAGCTAATCGAATTAAAATTGCCTCAATTGTGGTGAAAATAAAGAAGTATTACCAAACTCAAGCCATTGATGATGAAAAGAAAATTACATTTTATTTTCCCCTACAACGATTATTGCATCTAGTGATGAAATAGGTTTGACATCACATCAATAGGGAGGACATAAGAGTAGTGATAAAATTACAAAATATAAATACTTAATCAATAAATAGGTGAAAATTGGATTAATGTTTACAATAATATAATGGTGACAATTTTTTATTACTTTGCACACATTTTTTGAAATAAAAAATGAAATAGAAGAAGAAAAGAAAAAGACCTTTTTGTAATTGAAATTTCATCATTTTTTTTCATAATTAAAGGCTTATGTACAGTCTTGTCTCCCTAGAACAATGTTTTTTCTTTTATTTTTGTTTTATCAATTTGTTTAACTATTTGTGATCTCATTTCTTTTCCTCTTTGACTTTTAACGCAGTGCTATTTTGTGCACGTCCAAATATTTATTGTGGGCATGAAAAAGTTGAAAACAGAAGCACCAAAATCCACAGTAGCATTTAAGCAAGTTTGAGCCCCTGGGGGTGGCTCAGCCGGTCACGTATACGGTAGTATTCCGGTGTGACCAAGGTTCGAGTCTCTCCCCCAGAAAATTCCTGTGCATCGGTGGGGCCCGCTCTGTACAGGCGCAGTAGGATTAGTGGGTCCAAGACCCGATACCCCTGTGAAGACAAAAAAAAAAAAAAAAAAAAAAAAAAAATTTAAGCAAGTTTGAACATTGATAAAAGAGAAGACGTCATAAGACGACTTCCAAGTGTCAACCGCTAAATCCTTTCAGCAATTTCGGCTGCAAACTCTGCCTTCGGTCGGAAGGATTCTCAACACTTGTAAGTATAATTTGAGGCAAATAATTTTTTATTTTAAAATTAAAAAATGGTAAAATATTTAATGGTAAATGAAGCGACTGAAATTAGGCATGGTCGGATTGATTGACTGAGTTCTGTTACCAAAGTCAACTTGCAAGAAAAATTAGTTGAGAAATGTGAGAGTGTTTGTCTCTTTCGATATATCTCTGATGCTTAAATCAGTATTGAGATAAATAAATAGAAGAGATCGAAAGTTTTAATGCTAAAAAGATAGTGTTCTTATTTGAAAACAAGTGGGGAATATATATACATAATAGAGAGAGACGATAAATCTTGAGTTGATGCACCAATCTAACATTTTGGGGTGGCGGTCGTAGATATAGGCCTGGTGCCTTAGGTGCTCAAGCAACGCTAGTTATGTCGTGTATAATCATATTAGGTTGACCTCTGAACGAGATCTCGGCAGGATTTCGCTCTGTAGTCTCACGCCTGACTTTACCCACTTGAGGCCTTCTGAGACTATGCATGAGGGAGCCGAGATGGCTACTTGATTTTTTTATTTTTTTTTTGAAACAATGGCTACTTTTTTTTTTTTTTTGACAATTTGGGAGAAAGGGGAAAGGGAGACTAACCTATTCAACCCAAACTGAAAGCCAGAATGGGAGAGGACCTAAACTAGACCCTACAAACTCACTCCAAAAGCCATGGTAACTTTTAGAGGGGCCGAAGGAAGCTTAAGTACTAACCCTAACAAGCAACTCGTCCCGAAACAATGGCTACTTGATTATTGAATATCTCTGCTGCCAAGATTAAAGTAGTACTATGACTGAAGTCGAGGTAATCATAAGCAAACTGGAAGACCAACTAAAAGGTGAATTTAGGCTGAAATGATTATGCGCCTAAGGAAAATACTTGCATGGACTAGATTTACGGGTGAGGTTGTGGACCCTGTGGTTTAGAATCAGTCACTTCATCAATTAGGTGAACCATAGGTGGGTCACGTGTGGTTTATCAATTAAGTAAGTCATGAGTGCGTCACATGCGGGCCACAAATAATATAGTTGATTTTGTACTATAGAATCCACAACCTCACCCATGGACCAAATCCATGCAAGTGTTTTCCATGGGCCTTATATGAAATGAATCTAAGATTACATTGGGCTATCTAAATCCGTTCTCCATAGTAGATACTAAAAATTGTTTGAAAATTAAAAATATGATAGATCTCATAATGAGTTATACTCATTTTAATAATTCGCAATTTTAGTATATATCTATTTGTCAAATTAGTATTTGCGAACACACAATTTAATTGCCTAAAACTAGGGCTTTAAACGAGTCGAATACTCTTTGTTCAGATTTTGTTTATTTAATAAGCGAACAGACTCAGCTTGGTTTGATTATTAAACGAGTTAATATTTGTATTCAAATTAAAATAATAAGTTCGAGATTGAACTTGAATTCGGATCATTTAACGTAAGCGAATCGAGATCGAATAATCTTAAATGAGCTCGACTAGTTTAACACAAACAAACCGACCTCGATTGATCTTGATTCGCTTACACTAATAAATTGAGCTCGATTGAACTTGGTTTTTTACATAATCAAATGGAGTTCGATTGAGCTCGAATAATTTTATTTTAGGAATAATATGAAAAGACATTACTACCCATATTTGCGAACGCAAAAAGTGTTCGAGAAATATATATATGTCCATTCA
The DNA here is from genome assembly GCA_024721245.1 of Mitragyna speciosa. Classification (NCBI taxonomy): domain Eukaryota; kingdom Viridiplantae; phylum Streptophyta; class Magnoliopsida; order Gentianales; family Rubiaceae; genus Mitragyna; species Mitragyna speciosa. Next base: position 5,996 of record JAMWEH010000439.1, on the reverse strand, counting down.
TTTAATAAATAAGTTTAATTCCATATTCAAATTCGACTCATTCAAGTATTTGAACGAAGAATTTGAGTTTGCATGAGTCAAATTAACTAATGTTCACGAAGAACTCAGTTCATTAAAATCTCTACTCACAACAGCATCGAAATGTGAACTCATAACTTAAAATGACACAATTATTCTCAAAGCAGAATGGATTCTCGGCGTCACAAAGATAGGCATAAACAAAAAAGCATGCAAATATATGCACTTTGTCAACGATTGTATAGATTTTCAGATAACGTTAAGCACAAAGTGCAATTACCTGAAACGTTGAGAGGGTTTAATGATATTAACCTTAATTAAAAAAAAAAGGATGAAGACTAAGTGGTACTCAATATATGTTTAAGAAAATAAATTACGTAAATTCAATTCTATTGAGAAAATAAAACTAGTTTTATAAACCTCCCCCCACCCCCCCACCCCCCAAATAGCCCACCAAATAAAACAAAAGAAAAACAAAATCCCCCTACTTTTTAGTATTTAAATTTTTAAAGGTTAAACTACAATGAATAAAATGTTTTTTTTTAGGCTGTAAATCAGATTCATCACGGAAAAGAATAAAGAAAAATTCCCCTCTTGCTGGATTGCATGACATGAAACTTTCAAAGCAGGCAGAGCACATCTAATCTAAAATCTAAAGCGAGTGCTCAAAAGGGATAATTTAGATTCCTCGGATCAGAGTCTCTTTTGTCTGCCATGGGTTTTGCCTAAAACCCTTCATATCTTTTCTGATTCTCTTTTTCTCCATGCTTTTCATCTTCTTCCTCACGTGCTTCTCCTACCATACACTATTGCATCAGGATTAGTCCAATTATCAACTATACAAATATATTAGTTTTTTGAACATATATCTAAATTCACGAAGTAAATTTACTAACCCTCGCAAAATATATATGTGCATGTTACATATTTGTATATATACACACACAAACACGCGCGCGTGTACAAATATAGATATATCTATCTGATAATAATGTCATTGCTATATAATCGATATTTAGTGGCTCATCGGAAAATCTTCTAATTTTGCATAAATCATGATATTTACGTATTTTTGGACTTAAGCCCTCGATTATACCTAAAAAAAATTTTCTGAAACTTATTTTCAAATTTTAATTTTCCGGTATTATAGTCTTTGGTACGACTCATTGTGAAGTCTTCTAGTTTTGCATAAATCATGATATTCATGTATTTCTTGACCTAAGCTCTGTATCATAACCCCAAAAAAAAAAAAAAAAAATCTGTAATTTCTTTTCAAAATTTTAATTTGTCCGGTATTTTAGTCTTTGGTGCGCAATGCTTTTTATCCCCCGTGCGATTTAACTTCCACATTTAACCAAAATTGACCTTTGTCTGAAATCCGAAACTGCAATTCGCGGAACTCAACTCCCCATTCAATTCCAGTTTAATCTCTCCCCCAGCGCGTCCACGCGTTGTCACCGCTTCAACCGGTTAGCTCTCCGCCATTCACTCACCTACCCGGTGACTTCAGCCACTTCCCACCCGCCCAGCCGGTTGCGTAACGCTCGAGGCGGTGCGGACAAACTCGTACACGTCATCATTGTGGAAAAATGTTAAGGAAATTTTTTTACGTCATAAAATTTTGTATGTACTAATAAATGCGGATTTTGTAAGAAAATTGAAGTGGACTTGATCCCCTAAAATAAGGTGGTGTGGCCACGTAATTAAAGTTGTACAGAAATATGGTACTACCTACGGTTACGGTTATCCCTGTCTGAATTTCACTTTCATCTGGAGTGAATTTGGGTTAATTTTTTAGGTGTTGCTTACACGGTTAAAACTAAAATTGACATCTCTAGAGGGTATAATCTGGTGCTTTTATATGCTCAAACCAAACTCAACAATCTTGTGACATCTGGAAAATGCAATGTAGGACATCAAATCTAGATGGTGTTGCTTACCAATTTTCCTTCCAATATTAGTTCCCAATTTTATTTATGCAAAAAATAAATAGAAGATTTGTTCTCTCCATTGTAGGTTTTTTTGCCTTTGGTTAGCAAGATATCTCGCCAAGTCCAAGAATATTTGGTATTGATTTATAACTATATTGTAAATATATCCATCGAAAGGTTTTTCTTGTAAGTTAATAAAATACAAATTTTATAGAAATCACGTGTATAATGGTAAGTAATAGCGTCATAAATTACGACAATATAAGGGAAGTAATTTTACCTTTATGTGTCAAGATACATGTGTGTTTTTAATCACAATATTTTATTTGTCGTCGAGCTGTTACATATTTATTTTTAATCATAATATGTTCTTTGTCGTCGAGCTGTTATTTTCGTTAATATTCTAATAGAAAATCACTAGCAACTAAAAGTAAAATAATTATGCGTCAAATTTAAAGGAATAAATAATGTGAAAAGCAATTTTTTTTTCAATTTTTAACATCCGTGAAGTGGATTACTATACACGTGGAATGGTCAATACCATAAATTTTATTGTTGATTGGAGAAAAAGTCTCTTCAGTTTTAAAACACTTATATTTTCTTCTTGCCATGACGTATCTTTTAAAAATTTGTCGAGTAACTGTCAATAAAATCTATTATTTGTCGTTTTACATTTGATAAAATTCAACAATATCAAAAATTTGTCGGCTAACTGTCAACTGATCTATTATTTGTCATTTCATTCTTTTTTAGATTCCAATAATAACAATAAAAATATTCTTAAATCCCATATTGAATTGGAAACCCTAGCATGAAACTATAATACTAAAGCTCTATCAAAACTATTATATACTCTAAAAGACTTGTAGTCCCCCATATTTCAATGTTCACGTATAATTCTCCTATTGGTACTTTGTTGAAATAGTTAAGAAACCGTGGACACATAGGATAACACCTCAAATTCAAAAGGCAACTTAGTGCACCTTTTTCTTTGAGAGAAAAATACATTTACAAAATATTATTCTATCCAGCAAAATTTACACTAAGAATAAAAGTATATACTCAGGCTTGGTATATAAATTTAATAGAAGTTATTACTTAGGCTCGATATATAAATTTACTTGTAAATAAATATATTTAAAATTCACACAATTATAATAGTATACTATGATGAGGTAAAAGTAATAATGAATAATGTCATAATACATCATCATAATATTTGTGAACTTTGTAGACTGGATTTACCTAAATATTTTTTTTCCATTTTATTGCCATTTTTATTATTGTAATAATGATGATCTTGATAATCAGTTGAAAGAGTCATGAGTTGAGGCAATAGAGGGTGAAAGAAAGAAAAGGGAAAGAAAAAGAAAAGGAAAAGAAGGACATAGGAAATGGAGAAGCAGAAAGAAGGTAGAAGAAACTGAGGACAAAAAAAAAAAAAAAACAAATAGAGCACTAAACTGAGCCTCTTCTTCTTCTTCCCTCTGTTTTCACAACTTTTCCTATCATCCCTTTTCTTCTCTAGATCTATAAACACAATCCTTACTCTATTTTCCCCGTTTTCACTCGTTTTACAGATTGTTTCTTTTGTTCATGCACCGAAAAAAATGGAGCTGCTGAAGGAGTTTTTGTTGTTTTGATAATCAGCTAGACTGATTTATGCTGGTAAGAAATGCTATAGTAATACTTGTACTTCATTTTTCTTTTGCATGTTGATAATTTGTGCTTATTTTTCTGTTCTGATTGTAAGTCCTTTTCTGCTGCCTTTTCAATCTTTGTTTCTTGAAACTATTTTGGAATTCTGATGTACATGTTCATATGCATGCAGATGTTGTAGGCACAAGATTTTTGGTATGAGCAAATTTCTGTTTCTATATCTGTGAATAGTGAAAAGGGATGTTGTTCTGTTGTTGTTTGGTGGGGATTTAGCTACTGTTTATCCTTTTCTTGATTGATTTTAATTGCAGGGTTCCTTTTTTTTTTTTATTAAACTAATTTTGTTTCTTGGATTGAGAGGTTTTGTGTTTTTTGGATTGGGAGGTTTTGCTGTTAAACGGTTGATACTTTTCATTTTTCTTTGCTGCTTGGTCTTTTCCCCCCACAATACTGTTGATTCTTTTTTTTTCTCTCTAATGATTGTGTAGTTGTTTCAAATTTCTCTTCACTTTTATTTTATCTCTTTTTACATGATCCATTTGGTTCCTTGAAAAATAGAGGATTGGAAAAGGAATTGTCTTTTCCTAAGGTAAGTGAATGTTGTGCTTTTTAATGCAGAAGGTGAAGAGGCCTAAATCAATGCTGAAACAAGAAAGTTTTATTAATGCATGAAGCGAAGTTCTTTTTCTGTCAATAAACACCCCTTTCCCTTCAATACCTTAAGCCTCTGGGCTTGAGGAGAAGTGGGGGTGGGTGAAAAGTGTGTTTTAGTGGTTTGGTTGTGTTTAATGCTAGGCAGAAAGGTCGGATTTATTTGCCTTCTCTGTTATTTGTTTTCACGTCCCAAAGATTGAAATCTATGTTTGAAGGTGGAGAAATCTCCTCCCTTTTTCAGGTGTGTTCTCACCAACTAGAAATGGCATTTTGTCTCTTGTCAGAAAAGAATCCATACTGATACTGTTGTAAGGTTGTGGATTTTTTAGCTTTTAGAAATTTGGATACACTTACACATACGAACCTCATCTATTATTTGATAATGGTAAGCATATTGATGAGTCTGTTCTGATGATGGTATTTTTTTAGTTGTCCAATCTGATCATGAATTAAAATGGTACTTAATCAAAATATTTTTTTTTTGAAATTTAACACTTAGCTATTTTTACATTAAAGTTAATCTCTTTCTTGCTATATTTTTGAGTATATCTTTTTATTTCTTGTTATCTGACAGTATCCACAAGTTTTTAACATAATTTTGGCCTATTTTGCTGATTTGGCTTTCTGTTATATTACCACTGACGATTGGAAATAGATGCTTTTTGTGTTTGTTTGTCACTAAGTTGACTTACAGCAACTTATTTTGGTGTGATGCTAATATGGGATCTTTTATATGCAGTGCACTTGTGAATTGAAAGTATGTTTTGTGGACTGGTGTTGTTAAAGCAAAGATTATCATCTCCTTTTGGTCATTGGTAGTAATGAACATGAATCATTTAACTGTTGAAACTGAAGATGCTTTTGCCAGTGTGCTTGAGCTAGCTGCCAACAATGATGTGGATGGATTCAACAGATGGACGGAACGTGATCCGACTAGCATTGATGAAGTTGGGTTGTGGTATGGCCGCCAAAAGGGCTCAAAGCAAATGGTTCTTGAGGAAAGGACTCCTTTGATGGTTGCTGCTACATACGGTAGTATTGATATTTTGAAACTGATTCTATCTCTTCCTAAAGTAGACGTTAATCGGTCCTGTGGTGTTGATAAGAGCACTGCTCTTCACTGTGCTGCATCTGGTGGATCTGTGAAGGCCATTGATGTTGTAAAAATGCTTTTAGCTGCTGGTGCTGATCCAAACTTGACTGATGCCAATGGTCATCGGCCTATTGATGTCATTGTTGTCTGTCCTAAATTCCAAGAGAGGAAACTATCCCTTGAGACGCTTCTCAGTACTGATGCTTCACTTGGTGAGCACAACCTTAGGGTGTCAACAGCTAACTCAAATTCAAATTCAAATTCGCCGCCTCTTTCTCCTTCGCCTGGAAATGGATCCCCCTCATCTCATTCAGATTCAACTTCTTCTCCAAATGTTAGTGATCTTCCTGTCTTGTCAGAGAAGAAAGAGTACCCTGTTGATCCATCCTTGCCCGACATTAAGAACAGTATCTATTCAACGGATGAGTTCAGAATGTATTCATTCAAGGTTCGACCATGCTCTCGTGCCTATTCACATGATTGGACAGAGTGCCCATTTGTGCATCCTGGTGAAAATGCTCGGAGAAGGGACCCAAGAAAGTACCACTATAGCTGTGTTCCTTGCCCAGATTTTCGCAAGGGGGCCTGTCGAAGGGGAGATATGTGTGAATATGCTCATGGAGTTTTTGAGTGCTGGCTCC
>JAMWEH010002115.1:0-18663 GCA_024721245.1 Mitragyna speciosa | reverse complement strand
ATCTTTTTGGCTGTATAGTATCTCGTAACTGAAGATATCGTGAATTTGTGTCCATTGGTGTTAAATAAGATAAGAGTAAACTTATTTGAGGAAACAAATGTAAAGACATAGTCTGCTTCTTAAAATGAAGATATTTAGGTTGCGTTGGTTGTTAACGGATAGAATTATAGTTAATATTCTGTTGGACTAAGTAATTTAGGATTGCAGTTCTATAGTGTAATTTGATTCCCAATTGTCACAAAGAGCCAAATGCAACCTAAATGGCATGATTTGCTCTTGGTTTTGTTGGTTGTTTTGCAATGCTTTTATTCTTAAGAGAATGTTTGATTTATCTATTTAGTCATATACTTCTGTACTTTTTTGGTGTAGAGTGCTGTGGATACTGCACTGGCAGATTCAGTGTGTTATGGATTAGAGAACTTGGATCTTCGGATATCTTGTTTCTTTAACAAGGTTGGTTCTTTTTCTTATTAAGTCTCATGCCTGTTATGATTGCTTGATTCCAATCCTTTGAACAGTTATGACTTGGAATTGCAGGCTTTGGTAAACGTTGGTAGTGATCTTGCAAAGTTTGTGCCTGGTCGAGTTTCTACAGAAGTAGATGCTTGTCTTGCACATGACACTCATGGCATTGTTCATAAGGTGAAATCTTTTAGATTCCTTCGTTTTGTGTATGTATTCATGCTTATTAATTTTCCTTCTTTAAGTCAAAAACATTTTTATTGAAGATTACTTCCAGTTATTTGGGAAGTTGATTGTTGCATGATGGTCTTTCTCTGCTACTTTTCTTATCTGTATTGCTTGCATGCCCTGAGATTTATTTAAGTTTCAGTACCATATAGTGATCAATATATAACCGTCTATAAATCTGAGGTATGCATTGGCACACAAGGTGAAAATGTTGGTAGTAATGCTGTATGACTGGAAATTATACCTAGGAGTTTATAGAATTTGTGACCGTAGTTAGACTAGAGAGCTGATATCATTAACCTCTTTTATGAAAGGTAATTACCTAATGTTGAGCTGCTTTTCAACTGAGTTCATAGTTGCTGCATTAAAAATGCTCCATATACTCTGGAGATTCCTTTAAAATTTCAAGGCTGTTGTCTGTTTTTTAAATGGAGTTGGCCTACTTCTCTTGTCAAAAGTGGTGTAGATTTAAAGAAATTCATATTATATACTCTAGATAATAGTTCCAATAAGGTGAGATGCCATTGTGCCAACAAAAATCTTTACTATGTTTCGCATGATCACATGATGTTCAGGTGCATGAGCTTTTGAAATTGTATGATGATGTTCAAGTTCCTCCAGAGCGCTTGTTATTCAAGATCCCTTCTACTTGGCAGGTAAATCGGAAGGATATACGCAGTAGTAATTCATACCTAACAAATTTTTTATCTGTTTTCGGCTTTCACCCTGTTTGATTTTATGCTTTGTTTTTTTATTTTATTTTTTATTTGCATCTCCTAGGGGATTGAGGCTTCAAGAGTGCTAGAATCTGAGGGCATACAGACACATTTAACATTTGTTTACAGGTATGAGATTGCAGTTTCTTTTTTTCAATCATGTATGCAAGTTATATGCAATTATTTATGTATTTCTGTCATATGGCAGCAAAGGTAGATTTTCCCAGACTGGTGCACTCTCTGGTCGTTTTGACTAAATTATCAATGTGCTTACAATAAGTTTCTGCACCCTTGTATATTGTTTGTGTCTCATGTTATGTGTTTTCTTGGATATTGGATAAACTTGTATGCTCAAATCGTACTATAGCAGAAAGATTAGTGAGAGAATGCTAAGTTCATATATCAGCTAGATGTACAATATTTTTTTACCTTAAGTGTGTTTTTCTGTCTTAATAGAGTACGTTCAGTCTATATTCAAAACATTATGTTAGTACATAAGCTATGGAGAGTTACAGCTAAAATTTTCTACTTACAAGAAGAGATCACATGTTCAACTTGTATAATATAGCAGCTTTCTTTCTACTTTTTCTGATTATGAATTTGCAGCCCTCCTCAACCATACACAAGTATATGTTCAATCTTAACATAGGAAATTTGTGGATAAGTTGCAAGAAGATTGCTCTATCGTTCACTCTTAGGCTGTTGAAATTTTCTTATAAACTGTTATGAAATTTGACTTTCCTATTCACAAAATTTAAATTTTTTGTGATAAAGTTCCTGTTTGATCTCATTTGCTGGTTCAAATAGGCTCAAGAAAATATTATTGGCCTGGTAATACCCATTTTCTTCTGGCTTTTACCATTCTCATGGCTGATGATCTATTCCACTTTCTAATCACAGTTGCTTTTGTTTTCTTATTCTGTAGCTTTCAGTTTTTGAACTTATCAATTGGTCATGCATTTTCAGCTTTTGTCAAGCAGCAGCTGCAGCTCAAGCTGGTGCATCTGTTATTCAGATTTTTGTTGGCCGTCTTCGGGTAATTTCTTCCCTTAACTGTGGAGACCATTGTCTGAAAACTTCTAGCCACATTAGTAACAAGTTAATATTTTTGTCAGGACTGGACACGGAACCATAGTGGTGACCCTGAAGTAGAAGCTGCTCTTAGAAGAGGAGAAGATCCTGGGTTGGCTCTGGTTAGTTCCATTGGATGTTCTTGTTGTAGACTTGTCAAAACATGCGTTCCTGGTACGGTTTGTTATAAATATTTGCCCTTTCACAAAGGAAAGGGTGATTAAAAACAAGGGCTTCAAGCAGATGAACATGTCTTCTCAACCGTTTCTTCTTTGTTATAAAATGTCAAGCGTAGATTGGAAATAGTTTAAGCTGTTTTCGTGTCAATTTGAACTTACAAACCAATGAATTAATATATGGGAAATTGAACATTTTTCTCTTTCTGAACAATAAAAAAATAAAGTTATATTAGCTCACCACTGGTGTGCTTGTGACTGAGGGCTTATTATATCTTGTGTCATTACAGGTGACAAAAGCTTATAATTACATTCACAAAAATGGTTATAAGTCAAAGTTGATGGCAGCAGCAATTCGAAACAAACAGGATGTTTTCAATCTTTTAGGGTAAATTATGAATCATTTATAATTTGGATGTGGAACTTCTGCAGAAGGCTGGTCCAATTTTGAGTTCCCTAGAGCTCAAGTTCTCTTTTCCACTTTTATCAGCGTTGATTATGTCATATCCCCCTTGAAGATATTGCAATCTCTTAAGGATTCAGTGACTCCACCTGATGAGAAGTATTCTCTTATGAGAAGGCTTTCTCCACAATCTGCTGCTGCCTACAATTTTAGCCAGGAGGAGGTATATTTTTAATGTTTCATTGGCTACCTCTTGTCCTGTGATTTGATAGAGGAAAAATTTCACAATAATGGATTAATTTACTTCTGGTTGCTAATATAAAGAGGATTAGGTAATTTGTAACAATTCATTTATCCAAAGATCTCAATATAAAATTTTCAACAAGCTTAAAAGGAATTCTTTGCTTTATTAATCTTTCTCATACAAATTTCTGTAGCTTACCTTAACTTAAGTCATTCTAAGTTTGTTATATGTACTCAGTGAACGAGCAACTTCATGGTAATCTTGTATCAATTTTCAGCTAGTAAAGTGGGACCAGTATAGCTTTGCCTCAGCTATGGGGCCTGCTGCTGTGGAACTTCTTGCTGCTGGAATAGAAGGCTATGTTATTCAAGCAAAGCGGGTTGAAGAATTGTTTGGGAAGATCTGGCCACCTCCAAACGTCTGAAGTGGGCTCATGAATAAACTCATTGTTGCCTCGTACAATGTGAATCACGTAACAGATCTTATTGTCTTTTACAAGCTCCTTCCATTTTCAAGTTCTTTCTGCTTTTCTACTTAGCTTGGTGCTTTAATTGAGGAAGGAGATCTTAGGCTTTGGACTTTTTTAGTTCGGCCTTGGTTGTTTTTGCTTCCCCTGAGCTCCAGTTTTATTCTGGAGTCGCAGTATTTGCCTCTTTCATGTCAGGAATACTAATGACTTTGTAGTCATGTCCTAGTTTATTAGTTTGTGTTCCCACCTGCTAGTGATCATTAACCCCGAGGCCCTGACAATTGTTGAGATTGGCGTCCCTGCTTGCTTTTGAGGTTAAAATGCCCCTTCTACTTTTGAATAGGATCAGGCACTGGTTATATTTTTTTTTATTAAACTACACTATTTCATGGGGAAGGAGAATTCTTTTTTTTTTTAATTAAACTACACTATTTCATGGGGAGGAGAATTTGGTATTAGTGGGATTCGAATCTCCGACATCTGGGGTGGAGTGGTAGAGCTATAACCGCTCAATCCTCTATTCGTTTCCGGCACTGGTTATACTGAAAATGCTTCTTCCTTTGCACCCATTATCTGTGGCTTTAAGACTAGTAATTGGATTATGATTTTCTTAGCATAGTAAGACAGTTTGTGCCTATGATAAGCATGTCAAAATTCGTATGATCAGCTGCTTATACGAACAAGTAGGAACATTTTGTTCCTAGATGAAGAACAAAGTTGGAATGCCACTATAAACAAGGGAGTGTCTTAGCTTTCTTTTGGAAATGTCCAATGGATAAAGAACTAGAAGCATCTCTAGGCTGTTTGATAAAAGAGAGATAATACACTATATAAATTAATATGAAGGTTAAGAAAATTTACAAGATACAGTCTCAATTCTATGAGTAAATGTTCATTTCATGATGTTACAAAAGTGACGCGCTAGTAATGGTATACTCTCGAACTATTTTATTTGTGAACCTTGTGTTGTAAACTTTAATTTGTGAGATCTTGTCCCTGATGTTATGAGAGACTTAATTTGCATATTGTTTACAAAGTGCTAGACCAGAAAAGACGCACCAGATTATTATGCAACAGAGTCAGGAGAATCTCAACCTTGAAATTTTTCAATGAAATTGTGAGAAATTAGAGTTAGTTAAAGATGTTCAGTGTCACAAGCTCATAGTTTTTAGAATATCCAGCGAAATTGGATCTAGACTGGACTTTAGTTTAAGTAGTGCTGTCTTTGTTTGCTCAAGGTTGAGAAGAAATTACTTTTGTACATTTTATTCGCTCTTGCTAAGATTTAATATTTTCTTTCTAATTTTTATATAAGATTGTTGTATGGGTTTGTACACACAAATTTCGAGTATGCGATCAAAAGACAGAAAAATTGCACAAATATAAATTTATTAATGTAATAACAAAGGTTATAATCGTGGATAAATTTCTTAATTAAAAGAAAATATCTTCAGATTCTACTCGTCAAAGTATGTAATTCAGTGGCTAAAAGGCTTGTTCTTGAATTGAAATGGGTGTTTTTTATTATTAGAGTGTAAAAAATGTTTGATTTCACAAAATTGCTTCGAACACTTGAGTATTTGATTTTTAAGTCTTTGATACGAATGCAAAGATTTGATTTGAGAGTTCATGAAAATTGGATAGAATTTCTGCAAAGTCTGAGAATTTTCACATATTCCTGACTTGAGAAGGAAGAGTAATATTCATAGCAAAAATTTAGTGTTTTTTTTTTTTTAGCCGCCAAAATCTGCTTTGTCTTTGGGTATAAATGAAACTCTTTGTAATTTTTTCATTTCTATATCACTTGGTTGCTTTACATCCCGTTTAAAATAGATTTTAATAAATGGATCTACTCAAATAGTCCAATATAAATTAATCAGATTAATTTATTTTAGTTTAAACTTATGTACAATTTAACTTGAAACTCACACATTGCAACTTATAAGTTCAAGCATTAGTGAACTTGTGATTTTAATTTCACCAATCAAGATTAATTAATTTATTTAATCGTAACTAAATAAACTAAAATTTCATTTTATTGCCGAAGAAGTTATTAGTACCTGATAAGAAATTTTTGAACGAGAAAAATTGTAATTAATAAAAAGGATTTACTTATTTTTCTGCTCTGAATAACGTAAACATGCATTAGAATCTCAAAAACCAGGATGGATATGAATGTTTGGTCGGTGATCCGATTTGATAGCAAGCATGGCATGTGGGAACTGGGATGGTTGTCATCAGACATGTGAAACGCTAGGTGACAGCGGGAGTTTAGTATAGTTGGAAGCTGGAATAATCACATTATTGCTGTAAATAATTGACTATTTGTGTTTGTTTTTCTCTTTGGTTTTATCTTAAATCATTACAGTACATATAAGACAAATGGACCAGCAGACAAACGTTAATTGTCTAACTAAAACCTGGAGAAAAATTAACTTGATTTGCTGATTGCATGTGGCCTTGCTGTAATCTGCATTCCCATGATGAATGTTCATCTTCTTCCCGGTATGTTGTCCATTTTTCTACCAATTATTGAACATAAAATTGACTGGAAAAAAAAAAGTAAAGACTTAGGAGTTCTTGGATTCATGTACCTAGGATTTAATACAATTTTCTATAGTTTCTACCCAGATATCCAGTAGGCTACTGGAAAAGTTTACAAATATATTAGTTGCCTAGTTTACTGTTATTGGCATTTAGATTGATAGAATTTGAATGGATATATTTAACAAAAATGATTCAAAATGACATTTAATTTAAGTGAATCTAAAGTACATCAATTTTAATCCTTCAAAATTATATTCAATTAGTTGATTTCAAACCCAATTCTCTCAAAGTCATCCAAGCAACCCAAAAGAAATTTGGATGGAAGATTTGAAATTTAAATCCATCCAAATCTACCAATTCAACAGAACGATTATGGAATTTTCTGATTTTTAAATTTCAATAACATTTTTTAATATTGTTGAAATTTGAGATTTAATGAATTTGAAATTACTCAATTGGTAGTTTGTTTTAAGAGAGTTTTACCCATATTGTTTGAGGGTCTAATTTAACAACCAACCAAATTTTGGTTTCTTAAGATTCTATTTCGTATGGTTTTCTGTTTTCCTCCTATCCTTGTATAAAGTCCAATAATATTGAAATCTAGGAAAAGCAATTTAAAATTTACTAATATTAAACTTTTTGTGGCAGCATACGTAATAATTCAGAGTCATGCTTAACGTAATTGCAGTATCTGTAGTATTTAAGGCATTTAATATTTTTACAAAATTAGCTCCCATGCAAAAAACTCTCCACAAAAATGATTACACACTCTCTATTCTGTCCGTAACCTCCGATTTCCAGCCCAGCGGGAAAAGGAAAACCAGCAAACGTTAACAACATATCAGACAAACAAACATATAATGAGTTTCGTTGAAGTACAAATCTGACATACAAATCCCATCTGTCAACTCTCGAAAAATTAGTATATCATTATAGTCATTCACAAACCTTTTCATTTATTTTTTCTCCATCCCTGACATTTCTCTTGTATATATAATTCTTGCGAAAATTCTAGTGCTCATGTAACATTTTGAACATAAAACATAAGAATGGCGTTCTCGAACTCGTCTACATGTCCTTATGCTCCGCTGTTAGGTGATGAGGAGCGGAGGTTAGAAGCCCCGGCGAAACGCCGACGGCCCACGAAATTTATTCTCTTATCATTAGCTGGGCTGTTGGCCGTTGCTCTATTGGTGGCATTGGTGGATAGAAATGGAAAAAATGTGTTGTCATCCATGCCTGATGATGAGGCAATATCTAAGCAATCAGCGTCAGAGTCGATGTCGCCGCAGAAGATTAGGCCGGCGGTATTACCACGTGGGGTGGCGGAAGGTGTGTCGGCCAAGTCAAATGGTCCGTTCTTGTTGAAGGGAGAGTCTCCTTTTTCATGGACTAATAAAATGTTGGCTTGGCAAAGAACTGCTTTTCATTTTCAGCCAAGGAAGAATTGGATGAATGGTAATTAATCAATTAATTCAGTTATTTATTATGGTACTAATGAAAGATCTGCGTTTTATGGTTTTGTTTATCTTCTTGGTTCAGATTTAATTGCGGATTCATTAATGCACATTGCTCATGATTAATATTTTCTATCAGTTTTTCTTAAATTACTCCATATAGTTTCTTGTTAATATCATCAGTTGAACTAATCTCAAATTCTTTCTTTTCTTTGTCCACTTTCGGGATGTTTGGATGGCATTGCTTGAATTGGGGAATCTTTACTTCTACAGATCCTAATGGTAAGTACAACCCCATCCGGTATAGCTGTTTTGGGATTTTTTTTTTTTTAATTGATGTAGCTGTTCACTTAGCTGGAAAAGAGTTGAAAGAGACTGATAAATTGAATACATAAAATCTGTTCTTGTTTGGTTTATATACATTACAATATGATAATTCTACTCATTTAGATTTTATGTCATTCCCAAAGATAACTAGGAGCTCAATGAAATAATGAATAGATTAAAGCCTAAACATTTACTCTTCTAATATTGTAATGCCAGACTTCTTTTTTATGTTTTTATTAAAATCTAGAATATGCGTAAAACTAGAAAATCTTTCTTCATGCACAATTTCGGCTCTATTGGTAACGGATAAATATTAAACAATTCAGTAAATGTTCATAAAATCTAAGCCAGTCAATTAACTGTCTTTGCTGCAAAGAATGAAGATGATTATTCGAATTTTAAGAAGGTAGACATTAAAAAGCGACATCACAATGTTTTGTATTAAATTGTTGAGCAATGTGGATAAACCTAAAGTAAAGGCAGATATTTGAAAAACGTCTAATGATACTGAAATATATTAACTTTATCTAGAGTTTCATATCCACAATGTAAAATTTCAAATTAGTGATTACCAAAAAAAAAAAAAAAAACTCAAGTTATCTTCTTTGTATATCATCAACTTTATCTAGAGTTCATCTTTTATCTTCTTTTCTTTTACCTAAACAACTGGCTCATGATTTTTCTCAAAAAAGAAAAGAAACATAATACAAAAAATTAGTGGCAAATGTCAATAACTTCTACCAACTTCCCAAGAAAAATAAAAACAAAGAATATCATTAGCTTTAAAACTTACTTTTTTAGATTCACCTAAAATAATACTCTTATTTAATAGGTCCTTTATTCTACAAGGGATGGTACCATTTGTTCTACCAGTACAACCCAGATGGGGCAGTATGGGGCAACATTGTGTGGGGCCATGCAGTGTCAAAGGACCTGATCCACTGGCGCCACCTTCCAATTGCAATGTTGGCTGATCAATGGTATGACCTAAATGGTGTATGGACCGGATCAGCAACAATACTACCAGATGGTCAACTGGTCATGCTGTACACTGGATCAACCAATGAAACAGTGCAGGTGCAAAATCTTGCATACCCTGCTGACCCATCTGATCCCCTTCTCATTGAGTGGGTCAAGTACCCGGGCAACCCGGTTATCGTCCCGCCACCAGGGATCCATTTTAAGGATTTCCGTGACCCCACAACAGCCTGGTACACCTCAGAGGGCAAGTGGAGAATTATGATTGGTTCAAAAGTCAACAAGACTGGAATCTCACTGGTCTATGACACAGTGGATTTCAAAGTCCTATGAGCTTTTAGATGTGGTCCTCCATGCTGTTCCGGGTACGGGTATGTGGGAATGTGTGGATTTTTACCCGGTTTCAAGAATTGAGGAAAATGGCCTAGACACCTCAGATAATGGTCCAGCTGTGAAACATGTTGTGAAGGCTAGCTTAGATGATGATAAAAATGATTACTATGCAATTGGTACTTATGATGGAGTTAGTGGTAAATGGCTTCCTGATGATCCCAAGATAGATGTTGGCATTGGATTAAGATATGATTATGGTACTTTCTATGCATCCAAGACATTTTATGATCAAGAAAAGAGAAGAAGAGTGCTCTGGGGTTGGATTACTGAGACTGATAGTGAAGCTGCTGATATTGCTAAAGGTTGGGCATCCCTTCAGGTGTATATTTATTTCACCTTCATTCAACTTTTCATATCATGTTCATGCAAATTATTTATTGAGCTCAATAAAAGAGATATATATATATATATATATATATATATGAGCTCATCAAATGAACTTTTATTATCAACTCGACTAACTTGATTCTTTAGTCTGGGAGACATAAAAGAGTTTTGTATTTTATGAGCTAATATAAGTAAGTTAACTAATTAAGCTTTTTACGTTTATTGAATCTTGAGTGAGTTCTTGTAGAAGTTTGAATCGAATTTTGAGTAAATTAGTTTATTGTCTATAAACTATTTCTATTTCTGAATTACTATTTCTATTTCTGAATTTTATGCATGCGAATAGGCCATTCCAAGGACAGTATTGTTTGACAAGAAAACTGGTACCAACATACTCCAATGGCCAGTGGAGGAGGTTGAGAAGTTGAGAGTAAGCAGCCAGAATTTTGACAATGTGGAGGTCAAACCAGGTTCAATTGTACGCCTTGATGTAGGCTCCGCAACACAGGTTGGTATTTTTCTTTTTGGCTGCAATCTTCCAGTAATACTTAAGACACAGCCGCAATTTAGCAGATTATAAAGACCATAATATCGATATATTATTATTGTTGTTGGATTTTTGCAGTTGGACATTGTTGCCGAGTTCGAGATCGATAAGGAGGTTAAGGAAGTTGCTAACGGAACAGATGTAGCATTACATTTGCAGCTCCAGCGGTGGTGCTGCTGAACGGGGGGCACTAGGCCCATTTGGCTTACTAGTTCTCACAAATAATGACCAATCTGAGCAGACTCCTATTTACTTCTATATTGCCAAAGGAGCAGATGGCAATTTCAAGACATTCTTCTGTGCTGATCAATTAAGGTTTCTCCTAAGCCTTTTTATTAGTCTCCCATAGCTAGGAATTTCACTGTCACTGAAATTTGTAATAATATTTTAACTCATACCATGTACATCTTTTAGGTCATCCGAAGCTACCGATGTTAAGAAGGCGGTCTATGGCAGCACTGTTCCAGCATTGGAAGGAGAAAGATTGTCTATGAGGATATTGGTAAGTTAAATTTTTCTCTTATTATATGAGCTTTGAACCAAGTTCGTGTCGAATTCTTGTTTTTTTCTCATTTTTTCGGTTCTTCAAATGGTCTTAGAATATTTTACTATATATATAATAGGAGAGCACAACATTTGATTATGGCGTCTCTCCCTTTTTGTCTTTTTCCTTTTTTATATTTTATAAAAAATCTAGAATCATATTTAATAATTACTAAATAACTACCCACTATCTATTTTATTTGTATAGAATTTTTACAAATTTATTTTCAAAACATTTTAGTAGTTTTAAAATTTTTCTTGATAAATGTGTGTGTGAAATGCGTTTAAAGTTTTATAAAAACATGTTCTAACAAACAGATACTTTCTAAGATTCGCATCTAAACGGACACTATCTTGGACCAAACTGGGCTCAATTCAAAATTCTGATAGTGTTTAAAGCCAGGCTAAACTAGACCAGTCTAAAAGCCCTCAGTCCTAGCGTAGTGGACCCAAAGATGGAAGCCAAATAGGCCCACACATTTAATGGTATCATCATCATTTTCAGCCCACTTAAATAGACAGACAAAAATATTATACTTATTTTCAGCCCACTTAAAATGCAGGTCGATCATTCAATTGTGGAAAGCTTTGCTCAAGGCGGAAGGACATGTATTACATCAAGGGTATATCCAACAAAGGCTGTCTGCGAAGATGCTCAGCTTTTCTTGTTTAATAATGCCACTGATGCCAAGGTTAACGCTTCGCTCAAGGTCTGGCAAATGAAGTCTGCAGACATTAAAGTTTGAATCAGCCCACTTGGGCAGCAGATAACCAGAATGGTACCATCAATAGTTTCAACCTGTGATGAATGTGCAACACTTCCCATCGAGCTGTTCCATAGCTACATTGTATCCATTGTCTCTGGTTCTTGTTTTTGTTGTATTTTAGATGTACTAGTATTGTAGATGGTTGTTAGCTTCTACATTCTTGAATGTTTACTCGTCCACAGTTTTGTCTTCAGTTCTTCTGAACTCGCAAATTCAATTGGTAATTATTCCCCCACAAGCAAGCAGTTGAGGATGGCCTTCATTTGATATACATATATATATATATATATAAAACCTATACTATTACAATTGGGGGAAATAAAATGGTATTGATGAGATTCGAACTCCAACTTCTGGGATGGAGCAGTGGGTGAAGTCGTAAAGCTAATATAATTGATTTACACGCATCGATATAAATATGCAAGGAGTAGTTCTATGCTACATAGTGCACGCTAGACTGAGAGTCAGAAGATGCTTCAAAAGTTGAAGAGTTTTTCCACTTTATAAAGCATCCAATGGCTCTGTTTGAACATTTCCAGCATAGATTTTTTCTACATCCAAGCTGAACTACTTGCCTTGCCTATGTCTTTTTTAACAAAAGGGCAATTTTCTCGTAAATCCTTGGAGGTTAGTAATTAACATTTTAAGCTACTGGCCACCAGTGTTTCAATGTCAACCAGCAGTTGGTTGCTCTCCCAATATATCGTAAGCCCTCAAAGAAAATGGTAGAAGAAAATTAAATTTCTTACTTATAGCAAGGCTACTGGATTCTATATGTCAAGTACAATTATTGCTTATCATTCTCTTCGTTCCATTATTTTCAACCAAATAACAAAAGCCAGAGGGTCTACTTTACGGTACTACATTTATGGTTAATTGTTAGAACTAGGAACCAAAAATAAAGTTGAAAATATATTTTCTTGTACAGAGGAAAATAAACCTCTACATTTTTTAAAATCTCAGTGTCTGAGCAATGGGCCTCAATATGTGCCAATTACTCGAGAATGCTTTGTGCAACTAAACATGGCCATCACATCATCATTACAACCCCGTGCTTATCAATAGAGGCAATTCAACATATGAATAATTGTAATACGCACCTCTAAATTATCATTAATTTGCTCGCATGGTAGACTACTAAATTTAACAGTTTTTACCTTATACTACTGTCATATCGTGAGACATTGTTTAGTTGAATGTCAATGAATTTTTCTAATCATTGTTTAGTTGAAAAGACTTTTATACCCCTAATTTACAAACATTTACCGAGATACTCTTATTTATATACGTATATTTATGTCGTTTCATTAAAAAATATAAAACAAAATTTATTGATGCTCAACCAATTTGAACAATGTACCATAAATTGATAGTACAAGTCACTTAAGATTTGCGATTGATAGTCTAGATGTAACGAACAAATTAGTGATAATTCAGGCATGCAAATCTTTAATGTAGTGTTCTTTTAGAAAGTTTTCGTATGGGGATGACATGATGATCATTGGCCCTAGCAAACCACCCCCACCCCCCAACCCCACAAACAAAAACAAGCACCACAGCACCAAAACCCAAAAGGAAAAAAAAAAAAAAAAAGCACATTTGGGGAAACAAGTCATCACATCATTGTGTTGTGGGATAGATGGTTGAAACCAATTCCGGTGATATTTGCGGTTATTGGTTATGATAAAGATGAATCATTTCCTCTGTGGCCAAGTCATTTTCTGATGTCAAGGTCCGAAATAGGACTATTAACTAGGCTAACTGTGCGGTTCTGTTGAAACTAAAAAGAAAAAAGAGAAAGAAGAAGAACATTATTTTGTAGTTAAAGCTTTATATCATGACATGACTAACACGCTTAAGTTTACTAGTAACCAACAGACTTATAAATATTTGAAATTACATTAAATAATTGGGTTTTATTATACCATAGTTAGATCGAAAAGGGAAGAAGAAAGCAAGCAAACACGCAATGCATGTGGATTTACCATCAGGACATAATAATGTCTTTACTCAATAAGGAACCAAATGGCATAAAAAAGAAGTACGGTTATGGAAGTGGTTGGTGATCTGATGAATTGGCAGTGTGTTCCTTGTTCTCCGGCTTAGCCTTGGATTAGTGTTGGTGGCTTATAATTTTGAGCATTGTAACGTGATTGATGGCAAATTAAACGGTATTCTATGCTGCAATGCATCATTGGGATTTCTAAACATAAGAAAACCAATTGCTCTTAATATGTCAATGTAAAACTATATAAAACTATATTCTTTCATTTAGTGATATGATATAATTTTATAATAATACGATGTAATTTCGTGTAAGACACGATTGAACACCAAAAAACCTAAATTGAGAATCTGATCCGATAGCAGCCAGCCTAGAATCTGCCTGTTTCTTCTAGGAAACACTTGCTACTTTTATTTGGCAGGTCTATGCTTCAGATATCACGACACCTTATTCAACAGCCACCTATAAAATTTTACAGTATGCTACTTGGACTTTTTAAAATTTTATTCTTTAATGACTTGATCTCCATTCTTTGGAATACGTTGGCTAAAATAAATTGAGTGTACAGAATAGCCACAAATCAAGTGCGAATATCAAGTACTGGAAATTTTGTGTGTGGATTGGCCCAAAAAGGTGGGACCTAATAATAACAAGAGAACACATTTGTTATCACCTCAAATTCTTTGTCTATTTTTTTTATTTGACTCGTGTTTAATGTAAAATTATATTATAATATAATTTATATTAGACACAATTAGATATAAAAAAAAATTAATCAGTTCATTGCCGTATGCTATGTACTCAAAGATGTTGATGTTAACCATAAAGAGTCCATAGACAATAACTAACGATGATACTAAAATTTGAACTTAACATAACAAAATATCACGTTTTAAGTTCTTATTAGTTGAGAAATTCATTAGTCACAGCATTACCAAGAAGAATTGATATCATTAAATTGTTGTCTAAATTTAAAGTATAAAAAAATAAATTAGTTTTGAGTTATTCCAGAGATTGAAAAATGAAGCTAACCTGCAGTTGTGTTGGGTTAGAAAGACATTGTGTTGAAACCCCACAAATATAATCCGTGTACGCTGTAGATTGATTAATTAAATGTTAACCTAAAAAAAAGCTGCGGATTAATAACAGTTTGTCGGTAGTCACAATTGCCTTCAAATATATACACTTTGCTCACTCATTTGTTAGGTGATAGTAAATATAATTAAAAAGTAATCAAATGTCGCAAATAGTCATGTTTTTGCAATGAGTGGACAAACGTGTCCTTGTGCATAAGACAAGTGGCGGAAGATTGCTAATTTTGATATTGCTAGAAGTTATTTTAGTTTTGTAAATTTACGAGTGGTGAGATTTAGTTATTATACTACCTTATGTCTACAATCACCTTGCATTCGCTATTTTTGGTCTAAGGGCAATTTTTTGTTGTTTTGTATTGCAATTTAAGTGGATTATTATATTCTTATGTGTATTTTAGTTGATAAAACATATTTCTTTCGAGATTTTTATTGTGGTGTAAAACTTTATAATATGTGTTTTTGTTAGCAAGAGCATACTCTCTATGAAATTAGTAATGATTGTGTGAGTACGTTTTGAGATTTGGTGCGATTTATATGTTTGTTTTTGTTGATTTAGATAAGATACCTGACTTATCACAAAGTATAGAAAATATATAGTAAAATTGAAATAAACTAATACTTAGAAACTCATATAGGTAAGGTTAGATTAGAAATGGGAAAGTACATATGGTGGGTCAATGCCAAATAACACATGGAAGGGAAATGTGTGTGTGTATATATTAAGCTTGGGTGGCAAACTGTGGCAAACTGTTATTAACTCTATTTAGAAGACAATAAACTTTTTGGTCCTAAGCCAACAATATTCAACGGGTGGCAGATACAATATTGGTAGCTCCAACCATATACAGCTCATATATATAAAACAAGCCGTGAAATATATTCATTTGTTTTACATGTACATATCACAAAATTTTAAAAAATATTTTGATGTTTTTGAATCTTTTTTTCAAAATATTTACGCAGCCAGCTACAATTGGACCGACAATTATCCCAACCCAAAATATTCATATGCGGGCATCTTTGGAGGTCAAATCCAGTGGAACAATTGTCAACCAAAATCACAGATGATGTTGACTTTGACATGCAATCATACGTGACGTGCCCTTCCGCGATTTTATTCTATCCTTGGAAATTCTGCCACTGGTAAAGATCAAGTAGACTAATCCCCAGGTAATCACTAGCATTGGTAATTAATTAGTGAATTTGCTAGTATATTAAATGTTAAAAAGGGACTTAAACAAGAAAAACCAGAAATCAATAGTAATTGTGTTGTGAATCTCTTGGGAGTTGGGTTTTTATCAGGTGTGGCTGAAGAAAACATCTTCCTCGTCATCCTAGTCAATAGAGCCAACTTACAGCCCACTGAGCCCGTTAATGGTGAAGCCTCCAGGTGGTCCCCACACGCGGCAAATGGCTGGCAATCATGTGGAGCTTTCAGAGAGATTGTTTTATTTATGTGGAGATATTCTTCCTGGGATCTTCCCCATGGTATGTATCTGCTCCCTCCTTTGATTTTTTATTTTTTATTTTTTATCAAGTTTCAATATACTAGCTTCCTAATCTATTCTAGGCAATAGTCCAACTGAACTTGAAGGAGCCAATAAAAATTAAACAAACATTGAACCAAAGTAGCACTATAGTGCTCCTTTGAATCTTTTTAACCCAACTAGCTGCTGTAGGTGGGAGTTAAAACTCCCGACCTGTAGCAGTAGGGCTTTTCAAATGCTTCCCAGACAACCGAGCCCTTCCCTCCTTGGTGCAATGCCTTATTACAGGAAAAATTTTTTTAACCCAACTAGTTGCTGCAAGTGAGACTAAAACTCCCAACTTATTACAGGAAAAACTTTTTAAATGCTCCCCTGACCACTGAGTCGTTGGCTCGGTGGCTTCCCTCCTTTGATGCAATGACTTTTTTTTTTCTCATCATTTCTTCTTTTTCTTTCCCTCTTTCCTTTTTTTTCTTTTGGTGCCTTATCCTTTTGCCATGGTTTTCCCACCATGATGGACGTAACAAATGTGCTGCTTTTGAAGGGTAGGGCATGATCATACCTGTTATGTTGAAACTCAATTCACGTTGATCCAAATAGTCAAAATTTAAAAATTTTGAATATTTATCTTTTCCCATTCTTTATTTCTTTTTTCTTTACTTTTTTTTTTGGGTTGTTAAGCATAGATTGTTTTCTAATTTGTGTTATTTGATTGGTTGAAAAAATTCACGATACAAAAAATTGTGACGGAATGCAAAGCCTGTAGAAAATGGTGTAAATTGTCCAAATTCTTTATCTAAGTAATCAATTAATTGCCTGTTGAGATGTCTCCAAAATTTTGTATGGTAACCGTAGAGAAGAGATTCTATCCAAATGTCGGTGTTGGAGGCCTTATAGTTTCCATGAACAAGAAAAAGGATGTCCTTTTTTTTTTTTTTTTTGTAAATTGAAAGGCCGCATTTGCTTCGGATCTTTGAGGTTACAAAAGTTAGAAGACCAAGTCGGTGGTAAAGTCCACTTATCTGATTCTCTCGTGCGTGACATATCAAAGATCTAAAGAAAAATCTAGTGCATAATTTATCCCAACAGATACACACACACACACACACACACAAGAGTGTCTTTCAAACACGTCTCTTAAATTTTTTTTTTTTTTAATCACATAGATACGCTTAGTGATATAATGTTGCAGCATTATGTTTCTAATAAATCTTCTCAAAACGTCATGTATACAGAGTTGTCGAACATAAATAGAAATAAAATCATGTACTATTCACCATCCATTTCTCTTTCTTCATATTTGTGTTCTTCTTTTCCCGGCGAGTGATGCATACAAACAGCTAAGATGAAAGAACAAAAAAACCTGTATAGAGAAATTTTTGTCTAATCTGAACTAGCCATTGGCTGGCACGCTGCATTGCCATGGTCTCTCTCTCTCTCTCTCTCTCTCTCAACAAATCCCCCCGTGCACAAGTGACTGATAACCCGAGCCGACAAACGCCAATCTTTATCCCTTCATCCAACTACCCCACTCCCTCTCTCTCTCTCTCTCTCTCTCTCTCTCTCTCTCTCTCTCTCAAGTGGCATGAAATTTGGAATTAGTTTTTTTTTTTTTTGAATTCAATTTGGAATTAGTTTCAATTACACAAGATAATATACAATTTTTTACGGGTTATGCACAAAATCATCTCAATCATTAAATTTTAATGTTTTCCAAATAGAGTAATTTGACCAGTTTCTCTCTATTTTTTTTTTTTTGAACCAGTAAATTCTCTCGATTGTTTCTTCCATGATCTTTAATGCTCAGAATTCAACATAAGATTTGATTTGGGACAATACTAACAAAATCTATCAACAACATGTACCAAATAATTTTATGACTATTTTTTTTTATATCAACAATGTAATATGTTCTTTTTACATTTGTTCGCCACATACACAAAAACAAGTTTTAAATTTAAACATAAATTGCATCATGTATCTATGCTACACCGAATCCATAATTTTATCAATAAGATTCTTGAAAGTTGTGATACAAAAAAGATTTCATGACTAATTTTAAAATAAAATAAATATTCGAATCGCCAATAACCCCAAAAAAAGAGAGAAAATAAAAAAATAAAAAAAAAAATAAAAAGAGCCGTTTTCAGTCTCTTTATGGCGTTTTAACTTGTTTCCACCTTTCACTGCAGAGAACACTACACACTCAAAAAAGAACAACAACTGGTAGTAGTAGCAACAAACAGTCTCTTTCTTTCTGCGTCTTCTTCCCCTTCTCTACTCTTTCTGATAATGTAAAGTCTAAACCCCCAGAGCAAACAAAGTTCTGAGCTATTTTCCCTTTTCTTGGAGTTGAAATTCACCCCAAAAAGTTAAATATCATGGCCTCTTCTAGCTTTCCCTCATTTTCCTTTTTCTACAT
>JAMWEH010000049.1:0-21094 GCA_024721245.1 Mitragyna speciosa | reverse complement strand
TCTGAAGGAATCTTGTAAAATTCCTTTTAAGAACAAGCATTTGCAAATTTGCCGGCTTGAGAATCTTATTTGGAAACATTATTATAGTCAGGCATAGTTATGAAAATCTATCTATCTTAGACACTTGAGCATGTAAAGATAAGATGATATCTTCAGAAATTTTTATTTATTTATTGTTCTCTTGTCTGTTTTATTTCCTTTGTGATTGGTACTTTGAATTGGTCATTCAATTATTTCTGTCCTTTCTACCTGAACAAAAGGAATCACAATCACAGCTAGTTCCTAGCAGAGGAAGAAAATATACTATTATCATATGGCCATTAAGGGCAATTTGCAAACATTAGAGGTAAATTTTGAAGAGTAACCTTATTTTCTTTTATCAAATTTTGAAATGATATTTTCCTCAACATTCTCATTCACAATACTAGAATTCTCATGGAAATACAAATTTGACGGAGCATCCTTATTTTGCCTTGTCGTTCAGGAAGACACCGGTAAGAACTGGATGTTGGCTCCCGCTACAAAATTTGAATATGTTTTCAGCCCGTCAAATATTTTTTTACTTAAGTTCTTAAAAATAAGGTGTAAAATGATAATTCTGTCCTCTAAGTGTCTTTTTTGTGCGTGTCAAATTTCTAAATAGATGTTTTAGGTTTATAAGCATCTTATTTATGTTTGGCAATTTTTGGTGGCTTTTTAGTATATATTTAAATTTTTTGATTATTTTCCTAACGACCCATTTCTCAAAGTAGAATTGTCATTGGAAATTTCTGGTGAAATTTTCTATAAACGATTAACGCAATACCATAATTTTTGCAATTGTCGAAAAGATAGATAGGCAGCTAATTAATTTACTTAAAAAGTTTCACCACTTATTCTGTCAAATGTAATGGAAAGAGTTAAGATTTCAATTTAGTCCAAAACCACAAAGGGGAAGAGATGTAGGTTTCCAAACCACATGGCATAATTTGTACAATTGTCAAACGACATGGAGGGTCTTGTGTATTTTACCTAAACTTAATTAACTTTTCTCCAAATTGACGTCTTAATTTACAAAGTTCGATTCAGGTTCACATGTCTGTCAAACATGTGTTTAGTTACTAACCATTTCTTGTCAAATACTATTTTGTCTTCTTTTAGGAGGTTTGCTAGTTTGTACATATTTTCTGGTTCATTTCAATTTTTTTTATACAGGTAACTTTTTTTCAAAAACTTACAAAAAAAAAAAGTCAGAAATTCAATTATTATTGAAATAATTTTTTCTATAAACACAATATACCGAATTCGGGGCATGAGAATAGTCTATATGTTGGAAAAACAAAAACAAAAGTTGAGTACGACCTGTCCAAACAAAAATTCAAAACGCAAACCACGCAACCCCTATATGTTTATGTTTGGAATACAAAAAAATCTCATGAAATTTACAAACCACATATGTTTCCACAAATTACTAATAAAATAATTATACAATTGTGGCAGAAAAAATTCAGGGTGAGAGAAGAACTCCAACCAAGGACATGCAAAATGTCGTTTAATGCAAATGTGGCCTTTTCGAGAAGGAAGACGTACATGTTTCAACTTCTTAATAGAGTAGTACACCAATATTAACGGATGGGAAAACAACTTGCACCAAACCCGAACACCAATAGACTAAAATAATTGTAGTTTTTATAAATGGTACAAATGTTAACATATTTGGTATAACCATCTAAATCTCATGCCACTAGTGGATCACTGGAACGAATCTATGTAATTATTTTCCAGCAGATTTTGAGTCTTCTTCACTCCATTGCCTTTTTCCCATCCAAAATAAGAGGAGGAATACTTTGTTCGTCATTGAAAAAGTTTTCTGGATCCACCATTGTTTTAACAGTTGCTAATCTCTTGAAATTGTTCTTAAAGTACTTAATTCCCCAGGCTTCTGAATAAGTAGTATCACCAGCATTAACACCAAAATCAAGATCTCGAAAATTCAAATAAGCAGCCCTTGGCCCTTTTGACACATAAGGACTCATACGATTATACAATCTTCTTATCCAATTTATGTGCTTTTCTTCACTTTTTTCTTCTTTCCATTTCACCATGTATTGAACATTGTATAAATTACCTGCCCTGTGGGGAAATGCAATTTCGCCTTCGGATATATCGTTCATTCTTCCACCAAATGGATCAAATATCAGTATGGGATTCTCTTCTTCCAAACACCATTTCCACAGCTCTTCAAGTGCCGAATGAGATAGGGGCTTTTCAACAAAATCTGATGTAGCCTTGAAGAAAGTTTTTGCCTCCGGAGTTCTATCCCTGAGGTCTTCAATGGTGATCCCATTTGGATACCATGCAAAATAAAGAACCGAATCAATCCAGCTCATTTCAGTACAATCTTCTGGTTTCAGCCCAAGTTCAGGAAACGTTTCCTGCATTATTTTCATGAGCTGGTCTGTTGTCCCCAAGAACAACGAGTTAAATGTAACCCGAAGAGTTTTTGAATTACCTTCTCCAGTTGATTTAATAATCACCCTAAGAAAGAGATCTTCATCCAGGGTCGGCGAAATGTATTGCCATTTATCAACCAGACCAGTTGCCCCTTCCTCTAACGTCTTTGGTACACTGAAAACAGTAACAATCGGAGGGACATGCACGATCTTAACCTTCCAGGAAAGTATGACACCGAAACTGGACCCTCCTCCTCCTCGAATGGCCCAAAACAGGTCTTCTCCCATGGATGTTCTGTCCAGAATTCGACCATTAACGTCAACTATGAGAGCATCAATTACATTATCTGCAGCTCCGCCGTATTTTCTCAGTAAGGTCCCGAATCCACCTCCACTTATGTGGCCGCCAGCGCCAACAGTTGGACAAGCCCCAGCTGAAAATCCATGAACCGGACTTTTCTGAGAAATCCAGTAATACAATTCACCAATTGTTGCACCAGATTCGACCCAGGCGCTTTCGTCATGCAAATCAACAGCAACTGATCTAAGATTCTTGAGATCAAGAATGACGAATGGAGCTTTTGATGTGGTGGAGAGGCCTTCGTAGTCATGACCTCCACTTCTCGTTCTGATTTGCAACCCATGTTGTTTACAGCAGACAACAGTGGCCTGAACGTGAGAGTAAACTGAAGGCGTGATGATAAGTAAGGGTTTCGGAGTGGTGGAGGTAAGAAATCTGAGGTTCTGGCCGGGAGTTTTCCAGACAGATTCAAATGAAGAATTCCTTGGGGTATATATTTCACTTAATATGGAATTTGATGAAGGAAAATGAATTGACAGGCAATGCATGAAACCATCAGGGATTGAATGAGAATGTGTTGATGAAATTAGAAGAAAGAAGGAAAGAACTATTGGCAGAATTTTTGACGTCTTTGTCTCCATTTCACCCTGCATTCAGCTTTGTTTGGTGATCTGCTGCATATATAGAAGAAGCCAAGCTAATAGCCGCTTTCTCCTTTTCTGATATACAAAAGAAGGAAGAGACTGAAATAATTGTTTACAGGAGGGGAAAACTGGAGGCGGTTGATCCTGGGAAGACCTCAGTTTTTTCAAATACAACGCATTCTCGTTAATACGCATATTAAATCACATGTAAAAACCAGGTTAGCTTTTATTTTGAATCATTCCATTTGAGAGATTTTCTCTCTTAAAACTTTATTCTTCTATAATCGTACTTAAGTATCAGAGTCTCCTCCCAGAAACAAAGGCTATTACTGCTTAATGCAGACAAAGACAAGCATACACGTGAAAGAATTGGTTGAGCTACTTTTGTGTCAGCACATCCTTAGGAAGTTGAAGAGATAATATCAATATTTATACAATTTAGGAAAATTTTATACTTCCATTGATATAATAATGTATAACGTAATTATTTAATGTTTTAAGCTAGATTTGATGCATTTGTTTGGTACGAAATCACATGTTTGTGATAAAATTAGGGGAAAAAGGAAAATTGCTATTTTCAAACCTAAAAACTTGTTTGAAAGTATTATGAAGTATTGTTTTCCCCTCTTAGCATTCTTTGGCAGTTCTAATATTTGGATTAACAGAAAAGTAAAAATATTTCACGAAATTAGTACCAAAGTTAACATGTAATAGAATTGAGTAATGACAATAGATATAATGACAGTAGTTAACATGCTGATGCATCTCATCTTTTGCACTTTTAATCCGGATCATGAACTGGTCCCAACTAAAACTTGTGAGGCCCCTTCTCCAATACTAAGTGTGAACCTTAAATAATTTCTTACATTTTCATTTTAATTTGCTGAGGCTGTTGTCCGTAAAGTCAATGTTAACCCTGAAAATCTCATTGTGCCAGTAATATACAGATTTAAGTCATTCATTACACTATGGTCCAATTACTGGCATAAATTGTTGGCTACCTTTATTCATGTGAACGAGTATATTATTCTCAAAATTTGTAGTCGATGGTCAAGGTCAAACCAAATGTCGAACAGTTACATTGTTTTATGAACAAGTGGTCATATGGTTGTACTTGTCACGCCCCGTGCTTCGGGACGTGGTATCGCCGTGCCTAGACTATATTGAGGCACAAGGCTCAAAAGATCCAAAATATCTAAACAATTATCCCAAATAACATATAAAGATAAACATTGATCCCAAATATCCAAATTAAAGATGACATTAATCCCAAATATTACAATTCTCAAAATAATAACTTTTAACTTTGAAATACACAACCAAAATTCTAACATTCTAGAATCCCCAAAACATATCCTAATTTAACATGCCAACGACTAACAAAACAACTATATTACTACTACAAGCCTTACTCCACATCTTCTAAGGCAAAGGTTCCAATAGCTAATCCAAATCCTTGAATTCAAAATCATCCTTCTCTGCGTATAAAAACAAAAAGGGGTGAGTGAAAACTCACCCAGTAAGTAGCACAGGTATCACTTTATTAGCCTGAGTATGTTACATTTACATATACATTTTTATCATTCAAATGATCATTACTTTAATCACAATTCGTTCAAATAAATGTGGCCCACATAACATATCATATAAATACTAAAGAAAGAGCTCAAGTAATAAAGGCACATTGACCCTGGATATCCAGTTGTTAACTACAACCCGGTTAACACGGTTCAAAACAATAAGCTAACACTCCCCGGTTAGCGCGGTCAAAGATCAAACATCAAACATCAATTTAAGGAACTAGTCCCATCAATAATTACTCTACACTACAGCTCAATCACAAAACATTCATTCATTCACATTTGACCATATTTACATATTCATGGAAATCATTAACATATACATACTCATGCCACTTTAACATATGCAAAATAAGTTAGAAAACATCATTGTAACAAATACATTTTCAAAAGCATAAAGGATACAAGTACTACTTATCTCGATCCAATAAGCTAATCAATTAGTGCAAGATACTATCACTGTCTTCACCTAAAACATATAATCAAACACTTAATTACACACTAATCCTGTGAAGAAACCACAATTGAAGCTTAACTCTAAAGCTAGGACGCAAAGCAAAATGAAACGGTGAGGAAAGGCCGATCCTGCGAGCGGGATAACTGATTCGCGCCCGCGGATCAAAAGAGGTCACCCAAAGCTTGCCTGCAAAGGCCCAGCCGTGGGTGGGAAAAACGGAGCCGTGGCTGCGGCTCGCCTACCGCGACCCGCGGCGCGGACAATGCCGTGGCCGCAAATAGAAAGCCACCCTTCCAGCCGCGGTTTCCACTCGCGACGCGGCTGGCACCCGAAAATACCCAAAAACGAGCCTGCAACACCATCTTCCAACATTCAACCATCCAAACCTCACAAATCACAATCCAAACTCTCAATCCAACTCCAATTGGTACAATAAGCCAAGAAAACATCATATATACACAATATACTTCATAAATCATAGTTTACCACCAAAATTATACATTAATCCCTCAACACTTTTCACTCACTGTTAGTGTATGCCCTAAAACCAAGTTGGTTTTTGGGATTTTTATTACACTTATTTCGTGTTATACTTATATATGTGGCATTTTCTTTGTCATTTAATACTTGTTATTAATATTACTTGTTTATTTGATAAAGTCCATAGAATATTAACTGTGTATAAGAGATTGTAAGAGTTACAATGATGAGACTCTTATTACACATTAAGTTATATTCTTAAACATCCCTAGTCGTAGTATTAATGAGATTGGACATCATTAATATGGGAAGACTAGCACATACTTTGCCTCTACTTATGGTAAGTAGTAGTTGATCTCGTCAACTATGGCGTGTGACACCTAAGCTGGTATGTGGATGCTTGTTAGAGAACAAGTTCATTGGATTGATCCGCCGAGAGTTACTATTCATAGTGCTAATGAATTATACTCTTAATGGCAATGGTGTAAGTGATCCTTAGACTTGAGATTACCATGGTATCTTGAGTGTGGATTGCTATGCTTTGACTCTATTGCTCGGTGCTCGTAAAAGAGTAGCCCATACGGTAGAGATTGGGTATAGTATGGAGCATGGAAAGATAGTGAGTAATCGATATAGGATTCACCACTCCTTATTATGGGAGAGTATATCCCGGATTGGCCACTTGTTGAAATATGACTTAAAGAATCTTTTGCGCAAAAGTAAAAGTATGACTTGAAAGAGTTTCAAGGTTATACTTTTATGGAAAGTTATATTTCGAGAACAAGAAAATATTAATTAGTCATTTAAAGAGTGCGCACTACACTCTTAGACTAATTGGGATATAGTGTGGTGAAAGGATATTAATTACGCGGTAACATTGTCATTGATAGGTGTAGTCTACCATATGACTTTCCTATTCACTTGGGTGGTCATGATGCATTGCTAGACGCCACTCATGATCTATAAGTGCAAATTAATTAATTAATGAATTAATGATAAATTAAAGTGTTAATTTATCTGGCTCTTAATTAATTAATTGATGAGTTATAATTTGTACTTATTGCCAACGTGAATGGAACCTAATGGGTCACACACAATAAGAACATGGTCTTTGGGTTAAATTGTTATTAAGATAAGTATAAGATACTTATGTGGTTAATTTATGTGATAAATTAACTTAAATGACTTAATTATAAATATTCTAAGTCTTGATGGAAATTAGTTTCCTAAAAGGAATTAAGAAGTTATTTGGTTTCCTTTTGGAATTGGTTTCCTAAAGGAATAGGATTAGCTTAAGGCAAGCTTCCTAAACCTTCTTGGTTTCCAATTGCTCTTGTTTCCTTAAAGACTAGGATACTACATCTATAAATAAGTCCATGCCTTGACTCTTGATTGATTGATGAAACATAACACAAAATTTAGAGAGAGAAAAATTGAGAGCTTGGTGGCGTTTTTCTCTCCAAGAAAAACGCCACACCTCCTTCCCTAATTGTTAGGGTTTCAACTTCTTTCTTCTTCTTGTGTTCTTCATGAATCATTCAAGGGAGCTAGCACTCGAAAGGCAAGGCAAGCAAGCCCAAAGGTTCCTAAAGATCATGTTCGTGTGGATACCGTTGGAGGCTCTACACTTGGAGGGCTTTTCATGGTAGATCAACACCTTCATCGAATAGGATCTTGCCCTTTGAAGCATAGAAACCTTCTATGCTTGAGGTATTTGTGCTAAACACCCTTTAATTGTATAGATTACATCAAAGAGATCCATGGCTAAGGTAATAAATCTTTAAATTTTTCCGCTGCGTTACTCCCCTTATTACCTTACACTCACACCCACCATAAATCAACCCTCCAACTCATACACACTCACTACTACCAAAAGCATAAACTCATAGAGGCAAAAACAACTCTATAATCCTCTAATTATACACTAATTGCTTTAGCTATTATCTTAAGGAAAACTCAAAAATAGTAGAGTAAAAAGGAAGGAGAAGATTACCTTTAGTAGGGGGGGGGGGTTGAGTTGAGCTCCAAGCTTTCACTACTTCTAGAGAGAGAGAGAGAGAGAGCAAGAAGGAGAAGAGAAGAGAAAGAGAAGGAGAGAGAGCCGGTCAAGAGAAAGAAATGAAATGGGTAAAATGAGGGAAGATGGACTTAGATCTATTTAGGCAAAACACAACTTTTCCAAATTGCAAAGTGACCCCTAAGGTCTTGGGTATTTCAGTACTTCTTTAACTTGAAAACTACAAAAAAATGCTTTTCTGGGGCAGATCAATTGTATGCCGGAAAGGCAGTAGCGTGCAATTCTGCATCTGCTATTATCAAAGATCATTCCACCCCCCCCTTTTGCCTGCGTAAACTAAAATGTTGGATACTTTGTCGGCTACGTACTGTATGTCCAATTTCCACTTGCTTCATTATGCATATCCTAGTATGAGTTGGAAGTGATATTTATCTGACTAATTAAATACTACTTATTCTCTCTACAGAACTATAGAGACAACTAAACTATTAGCATCCTAAAATTTTGATCACTTAATTGTGAAGATTTTCAAATAACTCTTAAATGCATGAGCTAATGATGATTGCCGTCCATTTAAGCCCAGAGGGTCTTCACATTTATAGGTTCAAACTATTTTTTTATTCTTTCGATCGTGTACTAATTTTTTCACGTAGATATCTCTTCATAAACTACCAAAATTGTTTTGTTTAAGGATATAAGAGCTCATATAGACTTCAAAAAGTATAGAAACCCTCTTTTTCTTTTTCTTTTTTTAACCGTCATTTTTCGTAGTTTTGACATCTAAATTGATTTTTTGGACAATATTACGTATGTTTAGGTATCAGTTATTACTAAATATTTAGATAAAATACTTTATGCATTGCTTAAATTGGGACTAATTTTACATATTGATGCTTTTCTTCTTTCTATGTTTTAAAAAGCTTTGGACATTATTATGCCTCCTTTGGTGGAGTGCATTCAGTTATCATATGGGATGTTATAGGTAGTTCTTTACTATTTTGGGTTGATGTTATTATCGTTTTATTTAATTTCCACATGTATTTCTTTTATATATATATTATCTAATGCTTAAACTTTGAATAAGCGGTAATATATTTTTTTTTGGGCTAAATCCTTCGCTTTATTGATAACAAAAATATAGAATCAAGTTACATCTCTAGTCATTTACAGACTAACTCCGAAAAAAGTGGTAATATGTTTACCTTATTTGTTTAAATACTGAATATAGAAAAAAATTGAAGATTAACACCATTTGGAAGAGTTAAAAAACAATGAAGACACGAACTATTCAATTAAATAAAAAAAAATTGACTTAGACGTGGTTTATGCACCAAAACGTACTGATTTTGTAGGTAGAGCTTCTAACGAGCTAAAAAATCTCCATTCAGATTCTATTTGTTTAATAAACGAGTAGGTTCAACTCAGCTCGATTATTAAACAAACTAATATTTGTGTTCGAACTCAGCTCATCAAATAAAACTAGTAAACTTGAGATTGAACTTGAATTCAGCTCGTTTAATACAAATGAACTTGAACTTGAATAAACTCAAACGAGCTCGACTTCGTTTAACACAAACAGATTGCGCTCGATTGAGCTGAGTTCATTTACACAAACAAACTGAGCTCAACCGAACTCAGTTTTTCACACAATCAACTAAGTTCGATTGAGCTCGAATGTTTTTATTTTGGGAGTAATATGAAAAGACATTACTACTCATGTTCACAAACGCAAACAAGTGTTCGCGAATAGTATTCGTGTTCGTTCATTTAATAAACTTGCTTAATTTCTTGTTCGAGTTCGGCTTGTTTAATTATCCAAACGAGCCGAATTCGAAATTTTCACTGAGCCGAACCAACTTATGTTTACGAACAGCTTAGTTCATTAAAAGCTCTATCTGTAAGAAACATTGATGTTATATTTGTCATATAGTTTGTTACATGATTTATTGATTAGTTTTGTGAATTATTTTTACTTGGAACATATTCTCTTCAAAAGTTTAATCTATTACATATTAGAGAATCAGTTACTACAGATATCCTTGTAATTAGCTATAATTCCTAATCCATTTTAATTAGTTGTAATGGCCCTTGTAATTAGCTATAATCCCGGATTCTTTGTGGTTAGTTGCAACCCCTGATTCTATGATAGTTTCTTATTTTTGTATTTTGGTGACTCATGCCACTTTCCAATTCTTTGTGTAAATCAAATGAAAAAGTCAAGCCATTGTTTCTCAATATTCTTCTCTCTATTTCAACATGGTGTCAAAAGTCCTAATCTTCTTGGGCATATATTTTTTCCCCTTTTTTTTTCATATTATCTGCATCCTACCAACCAAAAAAAAAATATATATATCTAACTTACTGGACTCTTCAATGGCTTCCTGATGCGACATCGTCTTCCACTAATGATCCTATCACCATCCCAAACTCTCAAGATCCTCAACATCCTCTTCTTACAATCAATCTCTCCAATATCACAACATTACCATCCACCAATTATCTCACATGGAGCCTTCAAATCCAATCTCTTCTTGAAGGTTATGATCTTCATCATTTCATTGATGGCACTAAGTCTTCATCAACACTTACTATCATTGTCAATGTTGTTGAATCACCAAATCTAGCATACACAACCTAGAAGCAGTCAGGATCGTCTCATCTTTAGTGCTTTCCTTGGTATTATCTGTTTCTCTACAACCACTTATTGCCCATTCCACCACTTCCCTTGAGGCATGGCAAAACCTTAGCCCATACGTACGCCAAACTTGTCACGTGGTCATATTAAACAATTGAAGGAACAATTAAAGCAGTGTAATAACAAGGGCTCAAAATCAATTAGTGAATATATGCAGGCGATAAAGACCAATGCTGATGCAATTGCTCTTCTGGGGAAGCCAATTGATGATGAGGATCTTATTGATCGGGTTCTTGAAGGACTTGGTGTGAGTACAAATCCGTCATTGATGCCATTAATGCCCATGACATGCCAATTTCTTTTGTTGAGTTCCATGGGAAACTTCTCAACAAAAAGCCTCTCTTCAGATTGCTCAACCATACTCTATACCACTATCGACAACAGCAAATCCCACAACCTTTCAGAATAGTCCACATTGGCATCCATCAGCCGTCAATCCACAACAACCAAGCCCTACCACTATGCCTTCTCCTCATGATCACCACCAACCCGAACCTTACTGGGGTCATTGTTAAGCATGCCTTCTCCTCATGCTTTCTCCTCATGATCAGTAATAGTTCGGCCCTTCATATCACTGATACTGGTTCCACTACCATACATACTTCCTCTTGCATCTTTACTTCACAAAAAATCCTTTGTATTCCATGAAAAGAATTTAATTTCAGTTTATCAATTTTGCACTAATAACTATGTTTCTGTAGAATTCTCATCCTCTACTTTTTAGGTGAAGGATCTAAACACGGGGGCTATCCTTTTGATGGGTAATCCTAAGAATGACGTATATGAGTGATTGATTTTATATCTTTCAGTTAGTTCTTCATCGTTGCTTGCATTCTTTAGTGTCAAAACTGCATCATCCGAGTGGCACTCTAGACTAGGTCATCCAATATTTCCTATTATGAAAAATATTGTTTCTAAGTTTTTTTGCTTTTTTTACCATTATCTAGTCCGTTATCATCTTTCACACATTGTAATGCCTGTTCATTCAATAAAAGTCATAAATTTCCATTTTCTTCTTCTACCTTAGCTTCATCTCATCCGCATGAACTTATCTTCTTTGATGTGTGGACCTCTCCTATTTACTCTATTGATAGTTTTCAGTACTCTGTTATTTTTGTTGATCATTATACACGGTATGTTTGGTATTATCCACTTAAATGGAGATCCCATGTGTATGATGTCTTTGTGCGCTTCAAGGTGTTAGTTGAAAATCAATTTAAACAGCATTATTACTCTCTATTCAGATAATGATGGTGAATATCAAGCTTTTGATAATTTTCTCTCCATCAATGGTATATCCCATCTTACCACCATCCCATACACCAGAACACAATAGTTTTTTCTAAATGGTGTCATTGTCATATTGTTGAAATAGGTTTATCTCTTCTCACTTATGCATCGATGCGTCTAACCTATTGGACTTACGTTTTTGCTACTGTTGTATTTCTTATCAACCGTATGCCCATACCCACGCTACATCTTTCATATCCTTTTGAAAAACTCTTTAAGTCTAAACCAAACTAAGGATGTTTGGTTGCTTATACTATCTGTGGCTTTGACCTTATTCTCAACATAAACTTGACTCTTGTTCCACTCCTTGTGTTTTCCTTGGTTACTCTTTAACAAAATATGCCTATATCTATCTTGATTCATCTACTTCTAAAACATACTTTTCTCGTCATGTCAAATTTCCTGAAAACTCTTTTTCATTTACCACTCACCAGCCTCATTTATCTCATCCCTACTTGAAAATCATTTTCAAATGGATTTCCCAGGTTTTTCAACTGGCTCACTCAACGTGCCTCCACAAAGGGATTTCTCGTGTCAACATTCATCACAAAATGCTCAAACAGTCAACCGCCCCTCCTCAGCGATTGACTGTCGACCTCCATCTATAGATCATATACCACTAGAGCCACACAATTTTAAGACCTCTTCTACTTCAACCACAACTCAACCCATCCATCAAAATACCCATCCCATGACCACTAAGGCAAAAAACTACATCCACAAACCCCCAACCAAGATAAATCTCACTGCTATCTTTTCTCAACAATTAGACATTGAGCTTCATCCTATTAACCAAGCCCTTAAAGATCCTGAATGGAGACAAGCTATGAATGATGAGTTTGATGCTTTTGTTGTGAATGGAACCTAGGAGCTTGTTCCATCTACTTTTTCACAGAATCTTGTTGGATGTAAGTGGGTTATTCGTATTAAAAGGATTCCTGATGACTCTGTTGGCAGGTACAAAGCCAGATTAGTTTCAAAGGTTTTCATCAGCGACTTGGAGTGGATTATCACTGATACTTTTAGTCCGGTCATCAAACCAACAACAATACATCTTATTCTAAGTAGGGGTGTTCATGGAACGAGTACCCAGTCCATGAACAAAATTTTTGAACCGAACTGGTCCTGTTGGTATGGCAAAATTTCAAATTGTGAACCTGTCCACATGTAGCGGGTACCTAGCATTTCGATTACCCGCAAAACCGGTTTGGATAGGCTGGGTACTTGACCTGGTCCATCATAATTCACCAATATTTTTAAAATTAAAAATAAAACAAGAAAAAATTGTAAACCATCATTAGATCACTAATAACATAAGTATCAATGATCTTAAAGTTAAATTACATCATAAAACTGTAATTTTCAAAGCAATCAAAAAACAAAAAACTAAATAAATAGATAGTCACTTAGTTTTTCAAACTCATCATCATATTTCAATTAACTATAAAAATAAAAAATACTTAATAAATAGTCAAATAAACATCCAAATAATAAAATAAATACTCAAATGTTCAACAATCAAGAATGAAAGTAGAAGTACAAATTAGTAGTAACAATAAAATAAATCAAAAAATAAAGAATAAATTAGTAAAACAAAACCACATACAAAAATAACAAACTACCCTTCACTATGGACTGGGTCGGTTACCTGCTGGTTCACAAGAATGCAAACCGCTACCTGACCCGCTTAATTTATGAACCGACCCGGTGTCAGTATCCAATTCCGTTACCCTCTTTTTTCGGTTCGGGACAGATCAATTTTCTCGATTTTTTGATTCTTTTTTAACAGCCCTAGTTCTAAGCCTGGCAGTTAGTAGAGGTTGGTAGTTGTGACAGTTGGATGTTAATAATGCCTTTCTCTAAAGCCATTTTTCTAAAAATATCTACATGGCCCAGCCTCCAGGATTTGTTGATAGAGACAATCCAACATGTGTGCAAATTACAGAAGGCTATATATGGACTCAAACAGGCCCCACGGGCTTGGTACCTTGAACTACATTAGTTTCTCATTGAGTTTGGGTTCACAAACTCTCATGTGGACACTTCTCTGTTCATTCTCCATTCAAGTGACATTACTATATATCTACTTGTTTATGTAGATGACATTCTTATCACAGGTACCAATTTTGATATTATTCATCACTATATTGACCTTCTACCATAAAGATTCTCAATCAAGGATCTTGGTACCCTCTCTCATTTTCTGGGCATTGAAGTTATCACCACTCCATCTAGTCTGTTGCTTACTCAAAGACGCTACATTACTGATCTTCTTGCCAGGACAAAAATGTTTGGTGCAAAACCTATTGGTACACCACTTATTATCGATGGAAATCTTACACTTCATTCAGGTACAACTCTAACTAATTGCACAGAATATAGAACAACTGTTGGCAGTCTACAGTATCTTTGGCTTACTCACCCAGACATAGCATATGCCGTCAACAAGCTTTCCCAATTCATGCATTGCCTAATGTCTGAACATTAGAATGTTACAAAACAATTGCTTTGATATCTGGGTGGCACATTGATCATGGATTATTTCTTCGTATGGAAAATCAACTTTCTCTTCATGCATTCTCAAATGTAGATTGGGCTAGCAATAAAGACGACTATACCTCTACAAGTGCCTATATCGTCTATCTTGGTGGTCATCCTATTTCTTGGTCATCCAAAAAATAGCGCACAGCTGCTTCATCATCCACAGAAACTAAGTATAGATTAGTTGCCACTACTACATCAAAAATAAATTGGATTTGTTCCCTTCTCACCAAACTTGGCCTCACTCTTCCTACACTGCCTGTTATCTACTGTAACAATGTTTGTGCCACCTATCTCTGCTCTGATCCAGTCTTTCATTTGTTCATGAAACATGCGGCAATTCCCTATCACTTTGTTCAGGATCAAGTTCAATCAGGTGCTCTTCATGTTACTCATGTTTCCTCAATAGATCAACTTGCAGATGCTCTTACCAAACCGCTTCCAAGAATTAAGGGTCAAGATTGGCGTCTCCTTTGGAGCTCCATCTTGAGCGGGCATATTAGAGAATCAATTACAATAGATTTTCTTGTAATTATTTACAATTCTTGATTCATTGTAATTAGTTGTAACATCCTTATCATTAGCTATAATCCCTGACTACTTGTGATTAATTGTAATCCCTTAATTTTAGGACAGTTTCTTATTTGTGTGTTTTTATAACTCACGGCAGTTCCTAATTCTATGTATATATTTATTCTTAATCAAATGAAAAAGCCAAGCCATAGTTTCTCAATATTCTTATCTCCATTTCAACATTACATAGGACAAATTTGACTTTAATATCTGAATTTTAGTTTTTGGTTTTATTAAATGTTCAAGGGCATCCGAAAGTGTGAGGGAACTTTCATATAATGGTGTTTAAAGTGGCATGGGAACTCAAACTTATGGCATTTGCAATTAAAAATTCAAAAGCTTTATTGCAACTAGAGATTGTTGCAAGGTGAACAAAAGTGTTGTATATTAGAAGCTATCCAAATGGTTGATTTGAATTGTTTGGAATTTTGTATCTCATCATCACATCTATAGTTTGAAAATTTCCACATGGTTGAGAAAAAAATCTATAGTTGTTTGAAAATTTCCATATGGATAAGAAAAAGCTTCCAATAGACGTTTTATTGATTGGTTTTGTTGGGGGAGAAGGTTTGAGGAATCCACTTTGTTCTTTTTTCCTTACTTTTTAATTATAGATTAGTACCATTATTTTAATACGTAGCAAGAAAGTATTGTGGTTTTTGGTTTGTTCATCATCACATCTATAGTTTGAAAATTTCCACATGGTTGAGAAAAACATCTATAGTTGTTTGAAAATTTCCACATGGATGAGAAAAAGCTTCCAATAGACCTTTTATTGACTGGTTTTGTTGAGGGAGGAGGTTTGAGGAATCCACTTTATTCTCTTTTCCTTACTTTTTAAGTATAGATTAGTACCGTTATTTTAATACGTAGCAAGAAAGTGTTGTGGTTTTTTTGTTTTTTTCAAGTATAGATTAGTACGATTATTCCAATGATGAATTTGATTTTTATTTTGTACCAAGAAAGCATTCTGATTTTGTGGTCATGTAAGCTTGTGAGTTGAAGAAAAATCAAAAATCAACATAATCATGTTTTCTAAATAATTTGATGTATAATTTTACATTGTTATTCATTCTATTTCTTTAAATAAATAGAAACCTTTCCATCAATATTTATATAAGCAATGGAGTTAATGAGTCTACTGAGAAAATTTAAAATATATATTTTTGCAAAAGTATGTAGTATGTTTTTTTCATGGGCAGGAGTTTTGAACAAAAGTGACAAAGGATCATAATCTTCTCAGGGGTCCAATCCTTGACAAAAGCAAATATTATGGGAAAACGAAATTAAAGTTAATCATGACTCAAAATTGATAATGAATTTTAAAGCGAACAAGAGCTTTCCATGTAGTTAAACAATTAAGTATTTTTGCAAACATAATTCCAAATATAAAAATGTAATAGTTTCCAAGCTAGGTTGATTTTTACTAGAAAAGGATGTATTAAAATTTACACCTTAAAACTTCTTGCTTTTGTATTTTATAAAATCTTACACATTAGCCAAAATGTATATCAAATTCATTTCATATAACTTAATTAAAATAATAAAAATTTATTCCTTCAAATTTGAAAATAAATATTTACCCATGCTTATGCACAGGTGAAAAAAATGAGTTTGCATTTTTTTTAATTCTAAAAAACAAAAGATATAATAACTGCTTGAGTAAATACTAAAATGTTTAACATACTTCGATGGCCAAAATAGTAATTTTCATATTTGAATAAGATTTTATCCTTTGTAATACTCTTTTTGTTTTCTTTAATCAAAGTTATAGATGAATTTGCCTACCATTTCTCTACACTCATGGACAAACTGTAGAGAAGGGTTAGCGAACATATAAAAGAGGCTAGATAGGGCTGTCTGCAATAATCATTGGCGGTTGGAATTTCAAGAAGCGAGTGTCCGTCATTTGGCTCGAACACATTCGGACCATCGTCCGTTACTTGTCGAACTGAATGGCCATAAGTAAATTCGAAGGGGATCAAGACCTTTCAGGATGGAAGTAGCTTGGATGCTTGACTCCCGTTTTAATGAGATTGTGGCAGAATCTTGGAAGAGGGAAAATTCTGGTCTCGTCGGGAAATTCCAAAGGTTAGCAGAGGATCTCAAGATTTGGAACGAAAGGGTATTTGGTAATATCTTCAGAAGGAAAAAGAGGTGCTTAGCAAGACTTGAAGGCATCCAGAAGGCCTTATGCAACAAGTATTCGTGTTCCCTGAAAAAACTAGAAAAGAAGTTGCAGGAGGAATTCAACACCATTCTAGAACAAGAAGAAGTATTGTGGCAACAAAAGTCAAAGGAAAACTAGCTGAAGTATGGGGACCGTAATACCCATTATTTCACATGTCAACGATAATCAGAAGAAGGAAAAATCATATACACTATTTGAAGGATGATAATGGAAAGTGGCAAGAGGATCCAGAGGTTTTGAAAGCCCTTGTACTGAATCATTTCAAGCAGTTATATCAAGAGGAAGCCCAAGTATATATCGTAGAAGTGAAAGAAATAACATTTCCAGCTATCTAGGAAAGGAAGTTAGCCAGCCTATCGAGGCCCATATGTGAGAAGGAAGTGGAGTTTGCGGTATTCAACATGCCTGCAAATAAAGCACGGAGCCCAGATAGAATTAATGCTGGTTTTCTCCAAAGTCAGTGGAATATCGTAAGAGCAGACATTGTGGAGTTCGCTAGAAGGGTTTTTAGAACAAAA
The DNA here is from genome assembly GCA_024721245.1 of Mitragyna speciosa. NCBI lineage: Eukaryota > Viridiplantae > Streptophyta > Magnoliopsida > Gentianales > Rubiaceae > Mitragyna > Mitragyna speciosa. The sequence continues at coordinate 3,375 of JAMWEH010000049.1, read as the reverse complement.
TCCATGCCAAAGGAGATTAACAAAACCATTATTACATTGATTCTGAAGGTGGAAAACCCAGAGTTAGTAACACAGTTTCAACCAATATCTTTATGCAATGTGGCGTACAAGGTGATTACAAAAATCCATGTAGATAGAATTAGACCGCTAATGGGGCAGTTAATAGATCATAACCAGTGTAGCTTTATACCAAGCAGACAGGCTAGTGATAACATCATCATAGCCCGGGAATTACTTCACTATATGACCAAGATGAAAGGGAAAAAGGGTGCAATGGTTATAAAAGTAGATCTGGAAAAGGCATACGATAGAATAAGATGAAAATTTCTGCACCAGACGTTACTACGATCAAAAATTCCAAGGGATTTAGTGGAACTAATTATGAATTATGTGCAGGCCAACACGATGGAGATCCTATGGAACGGTGAAGAAACACCAGCATTTATCCCAAGCAGAGGGCTCAGGCAAGGCGACCCTCTTTCTCCAAAACTTTTTGTGCTTTGCATGGAGAGACTTGGAAATATGATTGCAGAAGCTGTTCGACAGAAACGATGGAAACCCGTAAAAGCATCCAGGTCAGGGCCAGAACTTCACATTTATTCTTTACAGATGACTTGTTACTAGCGGAGGCAAATGCAAAACAAGCAGAAGTGGTATATACAGTTCTAAGAGATTATTGTGATCTGTCCGGGCAGAAGGTGAGCATAGAAAAATCTAGAATGATGTGCTCTCCAAATGTCAGCAAAGAAGCATGCCAAAATCTACAAGAGCAGACAGGAGTTAAAATAACAACAGGGTTGGGAATATACTTAGGAGTGCCTTTGCTTCATGAAAGGGTTACTAAACAAACTTATGCAGACATCATTGAGAAGGTGGACAAGAGGTTGGCTGGGTGAAAACGGAGGTGCTTATCCTATGCTGGCAGGGAAACCTTGGTTAAGGCAACTTTAGTAGCCATACCAAGTTATGCAATGCAAACCACATTACTTTCAGCAACTATTGTGGAGCAAATTGAAAGGAAAGCAAGAAATTTTCTATGGGGAGGAACTGATAAGACACGGAGAATTCATCATTTGAATTGGAAAACTGTCACGCAACCAAAAAGGAATGGGGGACTGGGAATTCGAAGATTACGATTAGCAAACAAGGCTCAATTGGCAAAACTGGTTTGGAGAATGGCTACACAAAAGGATGCACTGGTGGGTTGAAATGCGACATGGAAAATACATGAGAAAGAAGGAAATGACTGGGAGAGTAAAGACAGGAGGGTCTCATATATGGAAAAGTGTTAGAGAGGGATTAAAAATTTTTGAGTGTGGAGCAAAGTGGAGGGTGGGTAATGGAAGAAAAATACTGTTCTGGAGAGACACTTGGCTAGGAGATGAAGCACCACAAGAGCTCGCCATGACTCAAGTAGATGAGAATGATTTACAAATGACAGTAGCAGATTATTGGCCGCCAACGAAACAGTGGGACACTGCGAAACTGGAAGGCACACTACCAAGGGAGATTCTGACAAAAATCAACTTAGTTCGGATTGTGAACTCATCGGAGACTCCATATAAAGTTATATGGAGCAAGGAGGAAAATGGGAATTTTATCACCAAGTCGGCATATAATCTACAACTTGAAGGGGAATTATTAGGGATCGAAGGTAGAACTTGGGAAAGAATTTGGAAGCAAAAAGGGCCCAGCAGATGGCAATTCACGTTGTGGTTAGAAAGACACCAACGGCTTCTAACAAATGAAGAAAAATGGCAGAGACACAGGCAGCAAGATAGAGGCTGTAACATATGTAAGCAGAAGGAGGAAACCATTATCCATGCTCTGCGAGATTGCTCCTGGATAAAGGAGATCTGGAAGGAACTAGTCCATCCCAATAAGTGGGCTGATTTCTTTCACAAATCTGTAGGAGATTGGGTTGACTGGACTTTGAAAGAAAGGAATATCGGCCGACAGGATGACGTTAGTTGGCAATTGATCTTCCAACAAGTGGTCTACCGCGCTTGGACAGAGAGAAACAAAAACTGCCACTCTCAACTGGAATGGAATCCACAGCTAAATTTGTCAGAGACTATCCATCAAGCAGAGTTCATTGAGAGAGGGATCAAGACAAGGCATGGGGGAGCATGAGAATAAGTGCTTGTTAGATGGGAGAAGCCGCCGGAGGGGTTTATGAAAGTTAACGTGGATGGCGCAGCTAGACTAACTCCAGAGATAGCTAGAGCAGGAGGGATTGTCCGTGATGAACGGGGTATTTGGATTAGTGGATTTTGTATTAACCTAGGCAAGGGAACAAATATTGCTGCCGAACTTGAAGCAATACGATGTGGGCTGGATCTAGCATGGGAAATGAAGTTTCGAAAGGTTATTGTGGAAACAGACTCGAAAACAGGTATAAACCTTATTGCAGGGAGCTCAGATAATAGCCCACATTATAACCTCATCTGGAAGATCAGGGAGCTTATGCATGGGGAATGGGAATGTAGGTTGCAACATCAATGGAGGGAGGGAAATAAGTGTGCTGACTTTCTTGCCAAGATGAGCCTCAGTTTGGAGCCTGGGCAGACAATGCTGTCAACACCCCCTGAATTGATGCGTAGATTGTTAGCAGCTGATGTAATTGGCATTGCTACTCCAAGACTAATTGCTGTGTAATTAGGCTTAAAGCCTCCCCATTAACCAAAAAAAAAAAAAAAAAACTTAGTCACATATAACACCGGTACCCAAACTTAGTTCTCATAGAAAAAAGAAAAAAATCAAACTGATACACAAGACCAACAGATTTAAATCGTGTAATGCTTCGTTACAGAGCTAGACAAGGAAATCACATATCCTCAAAACACATATCAAAAGCATGTCCTGCAATCTGAGAAGTTACTATATTATGGCTTCTACAGATAAGGGGTGGTATGCTTTGTTCATCATTGAAAAAATTTTCTGGATCAATCTCACCTTTAACAATTGCCAATCTCCTGAAATTATGGTTAAAATACTTGTCTCCCCACTGTTTAGCTTCTGAATAATTTGTGCTTGAAACATTATTAACACCAAAATCAAGATCTCTGTAATTAAGATAAGCATTTCTTGGTCCTTTTGACACATATGGGGTCATATGTTCATATAGCCTTCTTATCCAATTTATGTGCCTATATGATGCTTCAATATCTTCGTCATCCCACTTCACCAAATACTGAATATTGAACAAATTACCTTTTCTATGAGGAAAAGGAATTTCCCACTCTGGTATCTCGTCCATTTTTCCTCCAAAAGGATCAAAAATCACTATAGGTTTCTCTTCCTCCAAGCACCATTTCCATAATTTCTCTAGTGCTGCATGAGATAATGGTTGCTTCACGAAATCTGATGTAGCCT
>JAMWEH010000091.1:0-23130 GCA_024721245.1 Mitragyna speciosa | reverse complement strand
TATTTATATATCGATCAAAGTTTACAATTTTTCCCTTGAATTAATATAATCACCTACGAAAATGCTAAATAATATAGGTAAAAAGTTCTTTCTAACTTATGCCAATAGGCACAAGGTTATTCGGATACGATTTTGATTATTTTTAAAATTATAGAAGAAAAATAGTTAATGACAAGGTGAAAGATTCTCTCAAATTTCCGCGAGAATGTCTGCAAATTTTGAGTTGGAGATATGTTCAAATTTCAAAGGTGGTTAAATATATATCTGATTTGTTGATGAAATTTCTAAAATCAATAGATTGTTCGGAATTTTATCGGGTAGAAAAATCAATAATTGAGTGTAAAATCCTCCTCTGGTTTATGAACTTTCATTCTTTCCACTAGAGCAACAAAACAAATAACATCCAGGTATGCCTTAATTACTAGTATTAAATAGCATCCAGTTGACACTTTCATTACTCTCATAGTTAGTAATTACCAAAATTCTGTTAACTTTTCTTTTTTGGTCAAAGTTGAAAATACTTGGGGCCAAATTCTTTCAATTATCGTTTCTTGTTTGAAATTAGAATGTCGGTAACTAGATTTATTTTGATTGAAATTTTGGAAATTATTTTGGTATAGTGTGCAAAATTCTGGAACCCCTATAAATGTTACTAAACTGTCTATCACGGTGGTAGTGTTTTGTTTATAGCATACATGGTAATAAATTTTTAGTTAATTTGCCTTTGGTGGTTTTTCTAATCATTTATTTTTTTCTTTTGAAAAATTTTCCTATAACTAAAAATACTGATATCTAATTTGCTTAAAAATGTTGAAAAATGGAAAATAAATTATATACTGAAAAATACTAGAAATTCTGCCTCATAATATCCAAATTTACTTGTTCATATTGGGAGTATATTCACTGTAGCTTTTAAAGTTTCCACAAAGTTTCGTCAAGAAATCTGACTTTTATATAATTATTCCTTCATATTTTCCTTTCCTTTTGTTTCCCTTCTCCAATAACATCTTAAAGGGAGAGATATTTCTGTGAATCGAGTTTGGGTCCAAAAATTTTGTTTCAATTAGAGGAGCTCAAACTTGTCAATGACTGTCCATAAATTAGGCCAAGCTTTGCAAAATATTTATGTTTATCTTTTTGGTGTAGAAAAGATATATTTCTAATTCAATGCTTGGTTTGAAAGTTTATAAAATCGTTTGTTTCAAGTTCCTTAATCACTATTACTATGTATGAATATCATGAACCTACTATGAGAATGGGCCTTTGACGATTCTCTCAACGTATTCGGTTTAATAATAAAATTGGTATCATTTCTCTTAAAAGAGTTAATGAGTTTGAGAGAATAATATTTTAGAAAATCATAAATACACTATTTAATTGCTTTCATTCTAATTGAAAAATAGTATAATTATTTTTCAAAAATTAACAATAGGTGTTATTATTATTGACACCCATTCTTCATCTTGATTCTTCTAAACCAAACACCTCCAAGAATCATTTGTGCTGAGAATGATTCTGACAGCTCAGCCCATTGACAAAATATTGGGCTAGCATGAATCTAAAGGCGTAATAAGTACACTAAACATTATCCTTAGACCAGGCTTTGTCACCACAATATAACTCAATAGGTAAAGTTAAAGTCCATTTGGGATAATGGTTAGACTTAAAGGCCATAATGACCCATGATTATTTTAGCTCGGTTTAAGCCCAGCGATGCTCATACACTCCACAGGAGCTAGAGTTGGTCCTCGCCAACCTCATTAATGTTGTGGTAGGATGATCCGAATGGGTACAGTATTATATGACCTCCAAACCAGCCCGGCTCAAGTCACATTTCGGTACATCTCAGCTACCTAAACAGCGAGATGTCCCAAGGAGGGGTATTCATGAAATTGCCTTTAAGTCGAGATAATTTAATGTGATTGAAGCGATTGGTCAACCTAATATCTGACTTCTATTCTCTGACATAGCCAGCCTACGGTCTTAAGCTTTTCAGACTATTACATACCTTTACATAACTTTACAAGTTGTTGCATTTTTTTTTTGATAAAATAGAATTGCATTAAACTGAACTAGAAGAAGCATCTGCTAAAAGCATTGGTATACAGGTTGTTGCATTGCACACCTCTACATGGTGATTTCATCAACTCTAGCTAGTATATGAGACCACCATCTTCCCGCTTATAAAGTATGCACTCTAGTTTCTTTTCTCTAAAAACCTTTGAATGTATTCTTTCATACATAAAACTAACTTAAGCATCGGACATACTTTGAGCCAAGCCCGAGTGTTTTTCACCCATTGTGATCCAAAAAACAAAATCCAATTAATCAACCCGGTATCCTCAACGAGGGGAGCAACAATTTTCAAGCTATCTCATCCATCATCCATCGTTTATTCCTAAAGTTTCATTTTCTTACTGCATACTTCTGACGCAAAAAGTTTTCTATATTAACAAATTAGAGCATTATTTCTATGGAAAGTATACTTTCCGAAGATTTAAATAGAAAACGTTAAACCGGAATCAAAATAGAATTAATCTTCATCAATTGTAGTTGCAAATAATAATAGCCCAATGTTGATTGGTTGATTGGGACCAGTATTGGCAAAGACGATTTAGCGCCTGCGTGCAGCACTGCGTTGGGGAGAGGCGCAAGCAGTTGTGGGTGAATGCCTAAAATTTCAATGAGATAATGTTTAATGGGCCTCCCATTGGGTCAATATCAGTGACGACCCAATCGAAGTTAAACTTTATTATTTTTCAGTTTTGACCTTAATAATTATAGTTTAGATCCAAAATATTCGGAAAGTTCAAAAATTTCTTAAGCAATTTCAACTTTCTTATAAATTTGACAGAATTTTAATCTAAAGTACTTAAATTATAGTTCACAACTTAAGACTTTATATTCATTTATTTATATTTATACAATTATTTTTATTTTTTAATAATTAAATTTTAAAAACGCTTCAGTACTTACGTTCCATCTCGCAAAATGAATATGCTCACATCCTTTACAACACTGCTAGGACTGAGAATTACTACTTATTTAGCACAAAAGCATACTCATTAGCCTGGATCGATGCAGGCAATTATTCGAGATATAATTGGGGACAGTACTTTTGGGCTTAGGACAGCCTTCTAGACAACATTAACTGGGGTTGGGTGTGTGGGCTTGTTAGAACCCTGGCAGTTGCAATCTAACTGACTAATCGTTCGAACAGTGTCTAAGAGCCCAGCCCAAAGTCACCTTGTATGGTTTGCTAGCATTAACATTTGTCAATCAAGAAATTACATTCAACCTTGTTACAAAACTGCTTAGGACTGTGAAATTATTTTTATTCAATGCTGAATGCGTCAATTGTATCTCACATGTCAGTTCTACAGCTTTTATTGAAGACAAAGCCACAGGGTTGGTCTCGATGTGCATAATCATTCAAAACTAGTTTAGGAATTATTAGGTATTCATATGGTTAGATTGATCACAAGATCGATCTCTAAATTCTCAAATTGGATACTAAACTAAGTTTCAAAAAAAAAAAATTGCTGCACGAGCAGTGCATGAGAAATTGTCCCATCAAAATGAATCCGGAAGATTTATTTTGAGGGGAAGGATATATATATTCTATATTGTAATAGAACTTTTGATGAAAATTTGCAAGGGCAAAGCTTTGAATTCTTAAGGGCATTTTTAAACTTTCAAAAGTTTAAGAGAAAAAAGTATAATTATCTTCGAAAATTTTGATAACTTATAACCCCTGTCCCCTCTCTTCCCAAGATCCACAAGATTGAAAATAAAAATACCAAATTGGGTTCAAGATGAAAAGTAAAAGGATGGTAGGAAAGGACATATGAGTAACTGTGTTTTAGTTAAAAATTGGAAGATTAAATAAGCCATTTTCTCTTTTTTCATTATTGCTAAAGTTAAGAAATGATTTTAACGAGGTAATAATTATCTGGTGTCCCTATCATCTAAAATATCTTCTGCCTTTTTTAACAAAACTTTTTGTGGAACAAAAAAATCTAGCTGTAAAGATGCCTAATATCCCTCCAACTGACCTTTGATTCCAAGCTTGCAAGAGTGTGGGCAACTTTCTTTTTTTGTTAAAAACACTCACCTTACCCTTTAAGTTGTGCAATTGAACTCCAGTAATCTTTCTGTCATATTCGCAAATAGAAATATATTTTTATCAAGGCAAGTTTATTCTAATAATCTCACATAACAGCATGAGCGTTTAAGATAAAAATAAAAAATAAAACTTAAAAATCAAGCGGATAAAATCTATTTTATATTTTTTTTGCATATTTGGGATAATATTCTTAATATGGGAAAAGTAACTTTCATTTACCAGGAATATTAAGCATTGAAATTTGATCATAGTTTTGATACCCTGTCTCACATCGGAAATGTTAACATGAACCAATGTATAAGTTAAGTCTAATAACTCAAATCTAACTTGAAATATATATTTTGGACTAGCGAGGATGAAGTCCAAATTGTTGAACTTGGCAGCTGAGACTGCCGTTACGCGCTGTGCCCGTGGGCCAGCGACGTGACAGAATGGCATGAGAGCAAACTTTGTATAATCTCTGCACGAGGTGAGACTGGGCTTGTGGTATTGAGTTGTGACTACACAAGGAGTTAAAGGAACTAAGTGTTGTATGAAGCTAAAGTACTACATTGACTGAAGGGCAAGGAGCCACCTCTAGAATCCGATAAAATCGAAGTAGACAGTCTGAATTATTATATGGATTGAGCTTTGTAGGAGTGAATGTGATATACCCCATCCTACATCAAAAATGTCAAGTAACATGAATTTTTTCATCCTTTTCATTTTTATATCCTCATAATAATATCTATGTTGATTCAAAAATATTTTAAATACATGATTAGAAGGAATGTATGATACAGTAGGGTTGTTTTCACAACTTAGAATGAAAACAAAAAACAAAAAAAAAAAGAGACACAGTTCATGCTACATTACCATATCAGTTGAACGTAAATAGACACATACAAGAGCTATTCAAGGAATAAAATTATCTTTTGGGTTAAATGCACTAAACCCGCTATCATTTGGGACGTTTTGTAGTGTAGTCCATACATTTTTTTACCACAAGTTTTTTTATTAATAGTTAAAAGGAGCTGTACTATTAGCAGTGTAAAACATATTAATTTATCTCAAAAGGTTAGTCGCACTAAGCTTCCTTTGTGGTCTTAGATAGTTCAATTTTTTTATTCTAAAAAAAAAAGATAGTTCAATTTTATACTCACATAAGTTTTGTGTTATTTAATACATTCGGATTGACATTAATGGGCATTACTACTGTTAATAATGTCAAACAAATATGCATACTCCAAAAACTACATTCTAATTCCCCATTTATTCCTTTTTCAGTTTTCAGAGATTTAAGAAACATAGTGAAAAATTGATTTTGATGTGTGCTTTTTAAATAAATTTAACAGCACTACTGACTTTTATTGTCAGTCTAATGTATTAAATGCCTTAAAATTTATGTCAATTAAAAAATGGCGCTAAAATCTCAAGTGAAATTTGCTACAACTAACATTGTAGATTAAATTTAACTTTTTGACAAAATTAGTGACACAATTACCATTTACTGTTAGCTAAAGGACTAAACTGACACCAAAAAAAAAAATGTCAGTGATTATACTGTAAAACACCCCAAATATTAAGGGGACTTGCTGCATTTAACCCTTATCCTTTTTCCCGTCCAAATAATATACTTTGAAAATTTGCCAAGCACAATATGTAGTATCAGTAAAACGTGACAGAGCTTATATGTTTTGCACATTTTGTATAGCTACATTTCTTATCAACAACTTATGCATACAGTAAAACAACAGTTCAGCAGTAAGTAACAGTTGGTAAATCTTTTTAACTTGTCCTAATTCTGCTCGGAGACAATCATCATAAAAGTGGCAACAACCAACAAATTCTGTTTTAATATTTTTTGTTAAAGCTTTCAAACATAATTTCAAATTTTCAGAATCTGGCAGCTAAGATAGGAGGAAAGGAGAAAAATTTGAAGACTTTACTAGCATGTGTTGTGTGTATTGAATGTTGCGCTTCAAATCATCTATTCTAGAAGTAATTCTCTCCTACTCATATATAGCTGACACATATATTAATTCATGATGTTTTTAAAAAATTTATAGACTTAGCAGGTTATCTTGGTAAATACATATACAAATATATACATGTGACACTGTATATAAGAGAAATAGAGAGGACAACAAGGTTTTCGAAATAAAAGATTTGAAGCATGACTATTGGGTCAGAGCAACAACAGTTCGTTTAAATTGGACCATTTATGTTTTGTATGCCTAAATTCTTTTGTGTGTATATTTTTATCAGTATGATATGCAGATACAAGTAAATATTGCATTCATGTACGTATTGTAGATGTAGATGTACAACAATCTTGTAAGAGTCTACAGTACTTCAACAAAATTGTACAATCTCGGTTACAATTGGACAGGTGATTTTAAATGTCCCAACTCATTGTAGAAGGTTAAGATCATAAATTTTCCTCAAAGACTTTTAGGCTATGATTTCTAATAATTTTTATCCCTTTAATTGTTTTTGAATAGAGATTGTTGTTTTTTGAATAGAGATTGTCCAAATTAGTTTTTAACCAAAATTGAAATTTAATTAATTATAAGCACATGGTGTATCAGAAAAAAAGGTATCGGTTATAATAAAGTTTGCTCTAAACCTTTCTGAGTACAAAATTACTTTATTTTTATATAAGTTTATAATTCACAGTGGTTGGATCGATATAAACCGATACAACTCGAGCAATATTTCAGTTAACCTACAAATGGTACGATAACTTATATATAGTAAAATTTAAAACCCAACAACTCTAATTCTTGAGACCTCAACATTAATTGTTAATAATTATACCAAGCCCTCATAGCTTCGAAACTGCTCGAAGAGGAAATTGGATAACGCTTCAGTCATATGTCCAACTAACTGAGGTAAATTAGGTTGTGGTACTGTATAGATAATCTTATGAGTTTAGTTTACAGTTTTACTTATAAATTTTATGATTAAATAAAAGTTGCTCAGATGTAATGATGAATGTCAATATAAAAAAGTAATATAAAAATACTTATATATTTAAATTTTATTTATACCACAAATTCTACCGGTATAAACATGAAGTGAGTCCATTTAAAAAAATTCTTTGTAGTACCCCAATCAAGTTGAAAACCAATACATCTATCAAAAACAAACAAGAGAAAAAAAAAAAAAAAAAAAAGTTGAAAGCCATCACAATCAGGCCTCCTTTCGTCACGGGGAATAGGGTTAAAAGCATCATCTAAAGTCCAAATCATGAGTTTCCTACGTTACATCGCTACCTTCCTTTTCCACTTGACTTTTTTGGATGTAGTTGAATCTAGCAGCAATTCACACTTCACCCTACAATGGCCCCATCAAATTCAAAGATTCATGTTTCCTCAAAAAAAAAAAAAAAAAAAAAAAAAGATTCATGATACCGTGTCCAAAGTGACTTGGGTCTATTTCTCTTTCTGCAGCATTAAATAGCTCTATTTTTGTAATATATTACTTATCACAATCTAGAAGTGGAAGGGTAAAAGAATAGTGTTGAGGGTTGCACTAAACCATCATTAACTTCTAGAAGAGTTAAATTTTGCCTCCTACAACTTTCTAAATCCCCAGTCGATTATGTGTCGAATTTATTCAAAAAAAAAAAAAACTTTCTAAATGGGTACCTTATCCTTAATTTAATGTTTTTTGACCAAAATATCCTCAAAATCTATAAATTATTTTCTTTATTTCCCACTCTTTTTTTTTTTCCTTTTCCCTTTTCTTTTTTTTTCCTTTTTTTTTTTTTTTGCTCTTTATCCCTTCTATTTCCTTCCTTTCCACCAAACGCTTTAAGCATCATGAAACTCAATTACTTTTTCATTTAATTTTTCCCTTCTCGTCTCTTCATAAAACTAAAAAAGATAAAAAAACTAAAAGCTACAAATATCTAACATAAATTGACTAAGATACGAGATCTTTAACGAAAACTGAAAGGGAAGAAACAATAAAAAGGGATATGATCACTAAAGAAATAAGAAAAGGAAAAGAAAATGAAGAAATAAAAATAGATTGAAAATATTAGACAAAAATCCACATTCGAATAGCGTTTTTTCAAGAACATTAAATGGGAATAAAGTGCTCATTTAAAAAGTTAGGAGATGCAATGCAACCTGTTTAAAAGTTGACGGGGTTTAGCGCAATTTCTTTTCCATATTTTCCCTCGTGAAATCTCTTTAGTCGGTTTGCATCTAGAGTTTGTGCAAAAAGATTCATTGAATGTAATATAGATGGACCTAAATGAGTTGTAAATGAGAGTGACCATATCCAAAATCAAACATTTAATACTTTTATGTCCCACGTATACCTAACCTTTCTATATCATGGTTACGGATTTTTGACACAGTTTGTTTTCTATTTTCTTCTCTTATCATTTCCGTTTTTTAGGACTTTTTAGTGTCCTAAAGATGCATGTCTATGTAGTTAAAAGGAAACTATACAGAAAAAGGATCTAGATATGCTCTATTTTAAGTAGTATCATCTTGGCGCAATGTAAAGCTAGATATAACTAAATGGAAGCAATTGAAATGCACCATTTTGTTGACCTTGAGAACCACATTTTCCCCTATTCCAATTTCTACTTTTCCTAAAATGAAAATTTTATACTAACAAGTTAAATGGGTAAAACTATTTACAAATCATAATTCCCAAACATTGATATATTAAGGCGAGAGTTCTGTATACGTCTCAATTTCGCAGTTAAAGAATTTTTTCTTTTTTTTTTTTTTGGGACGTGATTAAATACTTTCAAAAAAATACTAAAAAAATAAAAGAAGAAGAATCTGTACGGGTTTGTATGGTTCACTTTTTTAATACTATCTTTTATAAATGGTTTCATATGAGTCAGCCATATAAATTCCCTCATTATTTGTTTTCCCATGCTAGTGGATTGATGGGGTTAGGTGGATTATTAGATTTTGTGTTGTCACTCCACTAAATCATCATTTGAACTTTCAATTGTCCAAGTAAATATTATAAATTATTAAGCACAAAGATAAAGTATCTTGGATGTGAATCAAGAATAACAATTTATTAGCACAAATGCAATGTGCTCATTCAGTGATCAGTGCCGACAATGAAGTGATGTACTTAGTGGCCGAATTGAAAAAGATAAATGTTTGTTCTGAGTTGGTAGAGCGCTCCGCAAGACACTTGGTACTCTAAGCCGCGCGTGCCTGGATGCAAGTATTGCTTCCACCTTTATTCCATTGTATTTGAAGTGCGCACTTGAGACTCTACCAATTATGATTCAACAAGTTAGGCATGTATGCAAATCCATTATATAAAATGTACAAAATGAACCCAAAAAAATTGTAATATCCTGGAACAATTGTCATAAATAGTAGTAAAAAATAATGAGTGGGTGGTAGAGTCCTGAAAACGCTTCTTTCTTTCATTTTTTGGGACCCCAACTCCAGGGAACCAGGGCAAAAATACTATAGATACAAGATATAAAGTGGTTATTGAACATAACTTACAAGAACATTCTGTAGTTTCAGTAAGATGTATTTACAAAGAATTTCGCTGAGTCTTAAAAAACAATTTGATAGTTGTAAAAATATACTCCCCTCTCGTTGTGTAAATTTTGACCACAGTTTCATAAATTTTGTAAATCAATTTCAAGTTCAATCGGTCCTTGATTCGTGTAACATGAATATTTTTTCTCAACATTTCAAGATTCAAAAGGTGCAAAATAATATTGTTGACATTGAATTACATGTTTACATAAGCTTTTTCTTCTAATGTGCTTGATTGGTTGGACAGTGGGAGTACATGCCTATATATTTCATGTATTTTAAAACTAATTGGAGTCAAAGTCAATTTAAAGCACTAAGATTGATGTATTATAATTTTGTTTGCATATTTTATCTAGGCATGTTATATAGTACGTGATTGTAATACCCGAAACATTTTTCTAGGCAAAAACAATGGAAACACTTGATCTTGTAAAGAGAGCAATTCTGGAATGCTTTTAATTTTTAGATTTTGAAAAACAGAAGGGCAATGATGAGGTCAACCACGCCTGAGACACGGCAAAGTAGCCATTTTAGCTACCCATTGACCATACCGGCAAGGGCCCTGAACTTTCAAAAATTAGAATTTTGAAAAAAAATTTGAAAAGCACAATGAATGACCAAAAAACCTAGTAAGTAGGAAAATTTAATTTTAGACTAAATTTAAGAAGTGCTAAAATTACGCATATCCTCTAGCGTTACGCAAAATTTCATGAATTTATCAAATATTTATGACTTTCATAAGTAAAAAGTAAGAGTGAGTTACAATAAGAAAGTTTTAATAGACTTGTACATTTCATTTTTCTAAATATTACTCATGTATAATAAGCACGCCATTCTACCATGTCTGCCTCGAGATGAAATTAATAGGTTCCTGCAGTTCTTTTTTTTTTTTTTTTTTTTTGTGAGCATAAATTATTGAATCCCATTTAGATCAATAACAAGTTCTACTCTTTCAAGGACCAAATTATACAAACCAAAATGAACATCAATGTCGTTCCTATCTTATTCACTTTTCTTGCTTTAATATTTCAGCAAAATGCCAAGCAGAGTAAAAAATATGATATTTCCTGTCCAAGATATTTAAAGGAGAAAAACAGCTTTGTCCTTACTATTGAGCGACAATACAAAATAAGCTAAAAATAAGAATTATGACTATTTAACCTGAAATATCTCTATTTGGATCAAACTTCATACACTAGTAAACACAACCACTTGTAGTGAATGAGTTTTTTTTTTTTTTTTTTTGTAAATTGTCAACAGACTTGTAGTAAATGATTGAGAATTGGAAATGTCTTGACCAAAAGAAGGATAAATATTTGCACTTGTTTATAGAAAGCCGCCATTTTCTTTACATCTTTTTCTCGTGCCTCCTCCTGTACTCTTTCCTCATTTCCTAGGTTTCCAACCTTCCTGGATCAATATGGACAACTACACATTCCATACAATCAGAACTAGATTTGATTGGAAATATGTACATCAAAAGATCGTTAAAAATGCATAATCATTCAAAGAGGAAAAAGAGAAAAGCATGATCACCAGATAATTAATCAGAATTAAGGAGATAAAAAGAAAGATGTAATAGCGCGCTATCATTTCAATATTCACTATAAACCGAGTTTTTTTTTTTAAATTAAAGTTTTCATTGGTGAAAAGAAGAAGTTGATTTAAAAGAGATGAGAAATCAAAGTTAGACAATCAATTTGGGAAAGAGAAAATTCAATATTTGCAATTGTTTGAACATTAAGAAGGAAGCACTTATCAGTTATTGACTGGCTACCATTGACCAAAAAAAAGGATGTTTAGACCACTTCTATAATCAATATTTAGCACCTGACTAAAAACTTTTCAGATTTCTACTTTCTAATGTTCAATTATTTTTGTGCATATGTTAAATTGACCTTTTCGAAGTTGTCTGATCAGAAGTAACATATATCGCCCTTGAATAAATAGGAAGGGAAATAGTATAATGTCTGAAAATCCTACGGAGGTACTTGTAATAATGAAAACTTCCAGGAGGTAAGTTTGTGTGTCTATCTTTTTTGGTTGAAATAAAAGTAGTAGGACAAGGAAATAAGATGAAATGGTAGCTCCAAATGGCTTCTATTTCCTTGGTGAAGAAGTTCAAGAAAGGACAAGTAAAAAGCGAAAGATATTTAACATTTTGAGCTCACTTTTCCTACCCAATAAAGTGTGGGGTATAATGCAGATATATGTTCCTCTATAATCACAGGGAAAAGGAAAATTTTCATCATTCAAAACAAAATAAGTTAAGCATAGGTAAAATAGTTTGTTTCATCTTCAAGTGCTCTCCTCTTCTTTTACTTCTGCTTGATGATATATAGACAACAATTGCTGCTATATTTTCATGCAAGAAAGCTAAGCTATCCATTAGCTTCTTTCCTTAGCCCTTAATTTTGAGGAACAATTTGATTTAATTTAGTGAAAAACAAAAATTAGAAGAATAACTTGAGAAAATGAAATAAAAAAATAAAATATCTTTCTTCTAGATATAATTAATTATGATCAGCGATCAAATATGAAAAACTATTGTCAACTAAACAAGGAATATAGTGTTTTCTAAACTAATGCTACTTTACACTATCAAAATATTAACATTGTCACACTTTACACTATGCATTGCTTTAATTACTCTGTACTCAAGTGAAATTGGTAGCTAATTGTCAGACTAAAATTGCATCAATTGCTCAAAGTAACAAGAAAATCTTTCTTAGGGCACCAAGACTAACTCAAGCTCTTCCTGAACATCTCTAGTTTCATTACAGAAAACCAGAGCTTTTTTTTTTTTTTTTTTTAAAGTTCTATACTAATAATGTTCCCCAGGCGAAGCTCTGGAGTGGCTCGGAAGTACTGCTCCTTGAACCTGCGTCTTCGTACTATCGTAAATGGTAGCATCTCAAAGCATAAGAGGTTGGATTACCACAACGTGTAGGTTAATGTGCTAAGTGCAAAATGGCTTTGGTGCCAAATGGATGTGGCGTGATATTAGTAATGACATGATGAGTAGGGTATTCAGTGAACAATGCACGCCGCGTATTAAAATCAATTATATATTGATAAATAATACAATATGTGGTTCATTATTATCACATGACGATAAATTTTAGTATGTCATGTGGTAATACACATGATGCATTCAGGGGCGGAGGCAGGGTGGGGGCCCTGGGGGCACGGGCCCCCACTGCCTCCCATCAAATTACTTTGATAAACTATAGTTTTAAAAATAATTTCAAGTGTGCCCCCACTTTCTTAAATTTCTTTTATGCTTACAGTTGCCTTTTTTATTTTTCTTTTGGTCCATATGAGTTTTCTCAATTAGATATTCTTGTGCTTAACACTGAATTTGATACTTATATTATCGACTTGAGATCAGCTAAGAAATTTTTAAATTTAAGGAAAATCAATGATTTAGCTCAAAAGTTCGTGAAGACTAAAAGAGATATTGTGTATCCATTGGTATATATGCTTATAAAGTTAGATATGAATATAGTGAAGAATCGATTGTGAAATAAAATGGGAGACACTTGGATGAATGATTGTTTAGTTATTTACATTGAAAAAAATATACTTCGTGAAGTTGAAAATGAGAAGGTGGTAAACCGTTATAAAAATATGAAAACTCGTCGTAAGCAATTGTAAATGATTTGGTTTACTTTTTGAAATAAAATTATTGTTATATTAGTATTTTTGAGTATGAATTCAATTGTGTTTTATGTGGAATCTATGCATTATTTCTAATTGTTATGTGAATATTGATGTTTTTTTATTTAAAAAAAAGTAAAATAGTAAGTAAAAAAAAAATTAAATGTTGCTTTTGCCCCCACTAACATTTTTTTCTGACTCCGCCACTGGATGCATTCTAATACTTTTCCATGATATGATGCCAATTTTATGCATTTCTAGAAACTTGAAAGTGGTTGATATTCATTCTGAGAGGCACACCTTCTAGAGATTGGCCAACCCACCGAACCGGTTTAAATGTGAAGTAGTTCAAATAATTCACCCCATGCGTTCGCCATAATGCTATCAATCAATTCAAAGAATAGATGCCATTTCACTATGCGTTAAAAAGCATATGAAAAAACGTGTGGGTCTTGTTGAAAAGTGTAGAGATGGCTAAAGGTGAAAACGTTTAAGACATGCAAACAAAAACAAGATTACTCGTTTTTCCAACACTGTTTATGGAGTGATTGAATATGTAGTCCAGGTAAAAAATTCTGGTAAAAGAATATCATAGTCAAAAGACGAGGAATACTCGGTGCAATTATTGCTCGAGGTTTTACAGTTTGATTCATTTAACAAGAAAGAGTCTAATTTGTCATAAAGTTGCCAAAAAATAATAAGTAAATCTAGATACGAAAATATTTAATTGTTTTCCTTAATTAATTAACTACATTGAAAAAAATAAAACGCAGTGGTTGTATTTGATATTTTCTCACAAAAGACAGGTAATGTTGCTGAGACACCTTGAAGCCAAGGCAACTATCTGTAGCTGTGTTAATTAGTGTTGAAATACGTGAACAACAAGATAAAACTACTACAACACCCGAGATCCATCATATTAGTTCAAAAGGAGAGAGAACTTGTCTAGGTTGGCATTTGGTAGCTTATTGGGATAATTGTCGATCGTTTTGTCAGTTTTGAAGAACAAATTGTATTTATTTTGTAGATTTGAGTGGGTGGATACGAACAGATGAGATATCGATCTAAGAACCATATTTAACGTTTTCCTTATCACAGTTTGGATTTGTTGACCCAAACTGTTTCTTTTCTTTTTGTCCTTATTTCTTTTCTTGGTTGGGATATTATGATACGCCAACTGGCTTGCGTTGAAAACATATTGACGTAGCTACGGGGAAATTGCCATTGGACAATGGGTACACATTTTTTTTTTTTTTTTGAGGAATGGGTACACATTTTTATCCAATTTGTTTAAGGATCTTCTATTCTAATAAGGGCATATGATAAAACATGAATTTGGTATCATTTTATTTGCAAAAGGGTATAGTTTTTTTATTTAAATTTGTAATTTGACAAATTTAATGTTAATTATACGTTTCGTTTTTGGTGTTCTTATCAGAATATGCCATTAGGAACATAATTAAAAAGCCTTTGTTTAATTGTAATTTGATCAGGATCCCATCCATGTAAAATATGACCGGCTTAGGTTCCGTTTGAACAGAGGATTTTTCAAAAGAATTTATTTTAGAATTTTTTTAAAACACAATTTTTAATTTTTTAAATTACACATATATCACATCTCAAGAATTACTATACTATTATTCTTCCAATATTATTTTTAAGAAAACACAATCTGAACAGAATCATAATTATTAAACCCAGACCAAATTTGCGGTTCCACTTATGAACTCAAGAAATCGACTCCTTATCCAAATTGTGTCACTAATCTGGCCGGACAAAGAAATAACCCAGGGAATTTTTCTAGAACTCAACAATTCAATTAGTAAACCTATAAACCTTGCACGGTTTTAATGAATCTAGTAGGTCAAGAAAAATTTTATGTATTGAATACCTAAAACATTATATTTAATTTAAAAATATTATTTTAGTAAATATCTAAAACGTTTTATTTACTTTTAAAATATTATTTTAGTAATCTAACCATTTAACTGCTTCACTCACTGGTTAAACCAATAATCTATTGACCCATGACCATCACTGGTTCCTATCCAGCTTGGGTTAATACCTAATGATGACTGCTGTCTCGCTACTCGTTTCTTATTCAAGCATGCAATATAATACCTAATATAAAAAATGCATAAATAAAAAATATAAAAAAGTGAACACAAATGTTCATGCCAAGGGGGAATTTTGCAATTCTTTTTTTCCCTGCAGGATTACTTTTAAAATATGATGGAGGTTATGAGATCAAATTAGGCATGTATTTGATATTGCAGACCCCTGAGTTTTTCTGGCTTGGACTTCAGAGGTTAAAATAAATATTTAAAAATTTTGGCAGTTGAATTGAAATATTTGGTTACTCTTTAAGGGCCTAAATGAAATTAACTGCGAAACCATTCTAAAGAGAACAGCTCTCCACGCGCTTATTTACTCTGTTTTGTCCAAATCCTGCGCCATCTAGGATTCGGTTTTCTACGTTGTCAAAACCTGGAATTAAGCACGATTAATATATATATAAAGCAACAATCATTACGCCGAAGAAACCATCATAAAAGCTTAGTGATCTCTTTTCTTACCAAAAAGAAGTCTTCAACAAAATTCCGTGGTTCTTGATCACTTTTTTTTTTTCCTAATATTTTTTTGCTTCAATTTTTTTCACATTACCGAGAAGAAAATTGAAGAAGCCAACAGAAGATTTGGTGATTTCCGTAAAATCCTACCTCTGTGGGTTCGTTTTTCGTAAATCTTGATGGGTTTTTCTCAAGAAATCGTGGGTTTGTCAGTTCCTGAGATTTAGTTTTGAGAATTAGCCGAGAAATTGAATGCGTCTGAGGTGTTTGTGTCAAGGGCTGAAAGAGTGCAGAAGCCTGGTTGAAATCATGCCTTCTCTGTGGAAGAAGGGAAAGAAAACCAAGATTTCGAATTTGGTTAGCAATCATCTTGGTTCCCAGAGGCTTCGCGGCGGATCTCTTGTGGTGGAAACCGGTTTCCCAACCTCACTTGTTGATTTGTTTGTTAAAAATAGTAAAAGACTAAAGAAGTCTTCCAAGATGAGAAAGACAAAATCTGATTCTTTGATCTTGGAATCCCCTTTGCCATTGGCTTCTTCGTCGCCCGCGCTTCATTCTTCGATTTTGCCATCTACCCTCTTGGATAATATCATGGAACAAACGGATGAAGTTGGTAAGGAGGTTAAAGAGGATGGGAATTTCAAAGGGGTTGCTATGGCGGTTTTGAGGATGTTTTTTGTGGTGGTTCTGGCATTAGGCACGAAGAAATTTGCTGTGGGGTTAACCATGTCGGCTGTCTTCTTGTTCTTTCTGGAGTATGTGGTATATTTGTATAGATTGGTGATGCCTTGTTCTGAGGCAAAGAAGAGGTTGATGTTGATAACGAGGGTTCCTAAATTTTTGACAATTAGAGAAGAAAGATTAGAGGGAGATAATAGAGGTTTTAAGGAGCCAATGGAGCCACAGGAGGAAATTTCTGGATGTTCTGTTGTACAGAATCATAGATTGGTTAGTCCAAATTGTGAAATTCAGATTGTTCGGCCAAAGAGATTTCTGGTGCCCTTCATTGAAGATATTCAATTGATGAAAGAGGAGGAAATTGATGAATTTGGTTCTGAGGGAAAGTTGATACTTCAGGAATCAGAATCAAAGGTCGTTGTCTTGGAGAAAGAAGAGGAGTATAGCTGTAAAGTTTTGGAATTTAAGAAAACAAAAACACGCAGAGACAAGATCAAAACGAAGTTGAAGCACGTTTTTCACAGAAAATCAAGGAGCACAAAGAAAGAAGAACGAAATTTGGTAGCTGAAGTAAGTCCAATTGGAGGGGAAAGTGTTTTGATAGGTGACGAACATGCGGAGGATGCAGGTGGGGATGAACAAGAGCTGAAAAGCAGCAACAATTTATCATCCCGTTCAAATGAGAGCTACAAAGGGGAAGAGGCAATTGGTAATTCTGGTGTATTGCTGGAGGAGGATATGAATGGAGTTGTAATCAGGGAAGAGGAGAAAATCCAAAACAAGAGGAATACGGAGTGCTTGTTTCTCTTTCTGATTGTTCTCGTCGGACTCTTCCAGGGCCGGATATATGCGCTCATGCTCATCTTGTCTTGGTGCTTTATCAAGAAATCTGTTGATAAGCTACGAAGATGCTTGACTTGGGCTTGTGATAGGATTTTTTTCCCCAATGTCTAGTTAGAATTTGGTTGATCTTTTCTGTATTAGGATTATAGTCTTGATAACTCTATGTTCAGATTGTTCTTTTGCTCTTTAAGGAGTGTAACTTAAGCTCAGATTGTGTTCTGAAAGCTTGTTTTTGCCATAATCCTCAACCTTTGGTTGGCACAGAGCCTGAAGTGTTGTACAATGAAATTGTAATTCTGCAGATACCAGAAAATAAAATTCTACAGATATCTGTTACTAAAATATATCGCATACCCCTTTTTACTTCCAATGTGTTGATATTTGCATTAAAAATGCTATCTGTGTATTTTCTTTTATCGCTTCTGTATTTAGGTCTTGTCTGTCTACTGCAATAAAATTCAATTATTTCTTTCTTATTTAAATATTAAGATGCGGAAGGGAGGTCTTAGATGTGGGAAGTGAAAGAGGGGAATACGAATGGTGAGAATTGAAGACTCATTCTTAAGGAACAAAACATTCGCAAGAACCGACTATACCTGATTTTAAATATAGAATGCTAAAACATCTGCCTCGAGCTCTGCGATTGTTGCTGTTTGGTTCTCAATTTTCTCCCCTGTTAATGAAGAATAACGATTCTTATGACTCAAGCTAATGTCCTGAATCTTACACTTCATAGCTGGGAACTTGGATATGTCTAAGTAGGTAAGAAAGCCTGTTGTAGGTCCCAAGTATGGTGTGGTGGCTTTGTGTTCACCTACATTCCAGTGTTTCTGCCGAGAAACGAAGAATGCATCTGCATTTCAAGATGGGATGCTCTAGCGTTTTTCCCTGGTTTTAGTATATGTTTTTTATGTGACATCAAGGCTTACTGGTGGATTAAAAGGTTGAAAGGCTGCTTCAAAATATTAAGAACTCATTGGCAGATTCACAGTTTTGACAAATAAACTCTCGCTTTATTGATTTGCCATCTTTGTCTGATATACCTGCAAAGAAACAACTGATGATGCATAATACTCGTACAATCATAGTTTTGGTAGAATTTTTCGTGATTCAGTTCGCTGCAAGCTCTTCGATTTCGAACTTCTTGGCCTTGTTTGTATGATGTGCTATTCCGCTGTTTAATAGACTAGCTGTCATCGTGCGAGGTTGTGAGTTCTTCAGCCGAACAAGATTGTGGTTTAAAATATTCTGACTTTTGCAACTTCAGCTTAATTTGCTCAGCATGTTAAATGAATAGCGTAAAGAAGCCATCAGATCATTAGCTTTAATTTTATTTTACTTTTGCATGATTTAAGCAAAGCACTTTAACTATTGACTTATAACTGATCATTCTTTCTTTAGGTGGCGTTATTTTTCTGGTCCTTGCTTGGGGCACTTCTTTATTTTAACGTACTCTAGAAGTGCACTTGGACTTCTAACGTCTCTTTCAGGTATAATGGGCATTGACAATATGTTCAGCAGCCAAAATTTTCCTTCACACAATTGACCCAAAATTTAATCAAAGTCTGGAAGAAACAGACAAGAACCACCTCTTTTCATTCGAGGTTGGTGTGATGTGTAGTATATAAACAGACAAGAAAAGGAAATCTGGATAAGAGGCAATAGACATAAACCTGAGAGTTTGTGCTACGCATTTGATTCTAATGTTGTCCCACCTTTGGTAAATGAAAATGGCTTGAAATAGAGAGGCTTTTTTTTACCTATTAATTTCATTCTCACATTTAGTATGGACATTCAAAATTAGAAAGCCGTTCCCCTCAAAAATGATAATTCCATCCTTTCTTGGAAAACCATTACACAATGAAATCCAGAGACAGCCTTTCTAACTTTAACATGAAAATGCCAAAACCGTAGGGGTTGAATTTATTTCCACATCTACTCCATCATTATCATTCTATTTAAAAAAAATTGTAATTTTGGTACCAAATGTTTTGAGGTATCGACAGTTTCAGTCTCAAAAGTTTGAACAAATGCAAATCTAGTACCAAATGTTTTAATTTTTAGCATGTTTACTCCTATTGTCTAGTTTTACAAAATTCTTATCGGAATCTGATTACATGTGTAGACACCAAATTTTGACACACCATTTACTTTTCAAACATTAGGGAGGTGTTTATATTTTTGGGGTCAAATTTTAATTTTTCAATAATCTGAGGGGGGCAAAATAGTAATTTTATCTGTAAATATTTTTCTATCAGCTTTTGGGGGTTTTAAAATTCACATTTTTACTTTCATGAGAACTTGTTAATTTTTTATGATTTTTCTGGATTTAATTGGTATTTTTTTATATTTTACCAGCATAAGGGCAAAATGGTAATTTCTCTTCGCGAACACCATTTTAGCTCATTTCAGGTCCCAAATTTATTTTTCTAATTCTTTAAGCATGTTTCCAAAATTTTCTATTTTTTCGGAGATGTTTGCTATTTTTCTGTAAATACTGCATTCAAGGGCAAAATCGTCATTTTATAAATTAATTCATTTTTCGTCAAATTTTGAGTCATAAATGCATTGCCTGGAGTTTTAAGCTTATTTTTAATTTTTGATAATTTTTCGAGGCTAACTGATATTTTTCATACATTTTGACAATACAAGGGCGAAATTGTCATTTCACATTCCAAATTCATTTTTCACCAATTTTTGGGTCCCAAATTCATTTTTAGGTTTTTAAGCATGTTTCTAAGTTTTTTTAACTTTTTTTTGGGGTGAATTTCTATTAACAAATTTATTATTTACACTTTTCTTAATTTTTTCTATTTTTGAGAAAGAATATAGATTTTTTATTTTTTTAAGGGTAAAGCTGTAATTTTAGTAGTCAAGGGCGTTTTGGTCTTTAGTCATTGCTTGAAAGATAAGTCTTTTGTAAACTATAAATACCCCCACTTGGGATTAAAAAAAGGGGAGAAAAAAAATAAAAAGCCTAGGTAGAGTTTTTAGTTTTTAGTTTTTTGACTTTATTCTCTTTCACCTAGAACACTTAGAACACACACTAGTCTATCTTCAAGTTTTCACCTAGAACACCTAGAACACACACTAGTATATCTTCAAGTTTTCCCCTAAAACACACACTAGTGTATCTTCAAGTTCTCTCCTAGAACACACACTAGTGTATCTTCAAGTTCTCACCTAGAACACCTAGAACACACACTACTCACTCTCTCTCACACACTACACACACTACTCACTCTCCCTCACACACTATACACATTCACATTTTTTTTCTCACACCCACACCCCCAAAATTACATTTTTGCTCTCACTTACCAAGAACACACAATTCCACTAAAATTCACACGCCACAATCACACACACTACACCCACTATCTTGTTTTTCTTTCATAATACACACACAAATACACATACATGTTCACAAATAACACACAGTACATACACACACTAACACACAGTAACTTACACACAGACACCTACGTTCCCAAACACACACAGCACATACACAAAGCACATACTTCACACACAATCAAAGCGCACATTCATTCCCTCACTAAACCCATACCCACGCACACACTAAAATCATTCTAGGGGTTAATAACACTTTGCCCCCCTAAAGGTATAGGAGAGTCACACTTTGCCCCTCTAACCTTTAAATGCATACATTTTGCCCCCTCAATCAATTAGGTGAGAGAAAATTTGGTTAAAAGAAATAGTCAAATGATACAAATACCCCTGACTTGGCAAAGAGAAAAATTTTCGAAAATAAAACTTAGGCATTATAATATTTTATAAAAATATTTATGAAAAACTTTTAAATAAAGTAAACTACTGAATTTTAGATGAATTAAATATGAAAAATAGTTAACAAGAAATGTGACAATAATATTATAAAAGATTATACTTATTGTACTATTGGAGAGGACCTTTACTAATTCTTAATTTACAAAAAAATTCTTAATTTTTTTTGTAAATTAAGAATTTTTCTTAAATCAATAAAAAAATCAAAAGTTTCAATTTTAGCTTTACATTCATAACAATACAATTTTTATTTAGTAAAAAATTAGTAGAGATAATCTTCAATAGTACAAAAGGCATAATTTTTTTTGATAACATGGTCACATTTTTGTTAGCTATTTTTTATATTTAATTCATCTAAAATTTAGTAGTTTATTTTATTTGAAAGTTTGTAAAAATATTTTTACAAAAATATTGTAACGGTTGATTTTTTTCTGAAATTTTTCTTTCTGCCAAGTCAAGGGTATTTGTGTCATTTAATTATTTATTTTAACCAAATTTTCTCTCACCTGATCGATTGAGGGGGCAAAATATATATATTTAAAGGTTAAGAGGGTAAAGTATGACTCCCCTTTACCTTTCGCGGGGGAGGGGGGGGGGGTGGGTAAAGTGTTATTACCCCTCATTCTAGCCACACACAATCAGTCACAAACGTCTCGCCACCCATCCCCTGTTACTAGACAAACCCATCACAACCCACAGCCTGCAAAACACCAAAAACCACCATCAGCCTTAACTCAATCCAACACATCGTAGCCATCAACCTTCAGCTCCCCTGTTATCAACAACATCTCCCCAAACTTGCAAAAGAACAGCAAACACACAACCAACAAATCAGTCCCAGATGACCAAGAACCACCAAATCCACCGCCATCCTTTTGTTCTGCCTAGAATTTGTAATGAACAACCATCAATTCCTCAAACACACAAACTAGCAGCCCATGGCTACAAACACAGTTATCAGACAACGACCAAAAATCCAACTCCATCGGACCTCCTCCAACCCACAACCTGCAAAAACAGCTCCCACACCACCAGCTAGTCAACCCATAAGCAACTCGTTCCACAACCAACCACAACTGCAATCCAACCAGTTCGTCTGTCCCTGTGTCCACCACCAACTGCCACAATTTCCACCGTAAACCATCCCAAATCTAGCCATCCAACCCACCATGACCGCCCAAGTCACAATCACCACCTGATCAGCAATACACAATCCCTCCCCCTGTCCGCAAGTCAATCAAAACAGCCATCAAAAACATCTCAAAATCACAGCAAAAATCACAGTGTCAGTCGAATCTAACTATCACCGTCTCCCCAGTTGGTCCCCTTTCTCTTCCCTGAATCGCTACCATGGGTTGCCAACCACCATCGCTATAATCTCCTTCAGCCTTGGCCGAATCTCATCAACGGCTCCAATACTTCCATCATCCTCAAATGCAGGTATGCTTTCTTTTGTCTTTTTAATTCATTTCATTTAATCAATTAATCAAAGAAGCCCAGATGGGTAATATGTAGTTCGCGATTGATTTTGGTATTGGGACTTCGGGGCTGACTTGAGAAATTTAGAGATTTTGGTTTAGGATTTGGGAGGGATGAAAAGTTAAGTCTATAAGAAATTAGAAATTCAACAAAGAGAAGCTATGAGTGAGTGTGTGTGTGTGTGTGAGAGAGAGAGAGAGAGAGAGAAGAAAATAGCGAGAGAGATCGAGAACAAAGAAGAAAACCAGAGGGGAAGAAAGAACGGGATGAAAAACAAAAATAGAGACAGAGGTTCGGAGAGAGGGCCGGAGAAAGAAAAAGAAATAGAAAGAGAAAGCAGAGAAAAGAAGCAAGAAGAGAGGGAGAAAGAAGAGAGAAATGAAATCGGTGATTGGAGTTGCAGAAAAGAGAAAATAGAGAGAAGGAAAAGAGAAAAGAGGGAAAA